>JAQZBX010034417.1:0-24998 GCA_029593785.1 Cabassous unicinctus
GATCCATGCGGGGGGCGTTGGGGGGGGGCATGGCCAGAGCAGGGCGAAGAAGCCCAGAGAAAGAGAGGCTTTTGCACCTGCTTGTTAAACCATTAATTATTCTGCCCCTTTGCTAATGGCATGGGAGGAGTTCCAGCTGTTTGCTATTTTGATTGATTACCCCACCCATCAATCCCCCAGGAGGGCCCAATTATAAGGCCCCTGGAGAATATCCAGGGCTTCTCCTGGTTTCCAGAGGAAATCTCATTCTGGATGGCAGAATCTTGTGAGGGTCTTCCAGCAGCCATCCTGGGGGTACAGATATCCATGTGGACTTCTTGCCAGGTTCCAGATCCATCTATTGATTTCCTATCTAGCCTGCTTCAGTTAGAAATTGGTTTTAAGTTACCATGACAACCTCTACCTCCCCACCTCAAGGGATTCAAAGAAGTCTTGGGTGTGACAAACCTGGGTGAGCAAAAGCTCACTGAAACTGAAATTCACTTAGCTCTTGAGCCTCTGTTCTGTTGACTAGGGAAACTGGCCATTTCAGCCTCTTCTAACTTAAACTCAGCCTGTTAGGATCCTTTTCCTCCCCTTTTTCCTTCTCACTTTTCACTCCTCCCAGGGAGGGGTATCTATACTATAGGTCATCCTCACCTTGTTGACATCCTCGAGCTGTGGGCTGTCTGATCACTCTCACTGCACAGGCATCTGCTGCCAGAGTCTTTAGTCCACCAGAACCTCTGGGCTGAAGATCTACCCCCTACTATACCTACCAATCTCCAGGCAAACTCCTCTAAGTTTTCTCAATCATTTTTGAGCAAACTTTGGAGGGCATATAAGAACATGGATGCTCTCCAGCACCATTGCTAGTCTGCCACCCAAGTGCCATATTGGATATGGGACTCCTCTTGGACGCTAGCAGTTTCCTTGGGAAGCATCCCGCAAATCATAGGAGTTGTCTGGCCCTTTCCTCTGCCTTCCACCAAGGCGTCCAACCTCAGCTCAGAAGAGGTTGGGGTATTGGGCATGTTTCACTTTTTCTTCTCCTGAACAGAAAATGATCATTAAATCATCTTGAATTTAACTTATTACTGGGTTCTCTAGACTTTGCTTCTTGATATACCAAACCAATCTTTTGCATAAAAAAAATAAAACAAACCAAAAACAAAACCTTCTCTATCATAACTGCTTCAGTTTTCAAGCGTCTATTTTGAAACTCAAATTTAGAGACTTCTAGTGCTGAGTAGGATGGAATAGGAAGCAACAGAATACTAGTCCTGTGCACTAACAAAAAAAATACCAAAATTGCTAAATTGTATTTTTAAAGACTTCAAGGAGCTGTACAAGCAAAAAAGACTAAACGAGATAAATTAGAGAGTGGAGAACCCTTCTGAAGTGAACAGGCTGTCACTGGCTGTTTTCTTACCAGGGGATGTTTGCTGATTCTGGGTGCAGGCTAAAAATTGGGCTTGATCCAAATGGAGGAATATTGTTGTGGGAAGGACACATCATCAAAGTTTTGGAGGTTTGTGGGACTAGTGTGACAATCTGGGAACTTTAGAAGCCCTAGGTATGCAGTAGACATTTCTCCCATGGGTCTTTGCTGTATCAATCAGGGTGCAGTGCAGAAAGCCAGTGAGCTTCTAAAAAGCAGATTAAAATCTACCATAGTCCTGAAGTATTTGAGAGACAAATTACTGTCGAAGAAAGCGGTCTGCCTGAAATATTTGTCTTTTCCTCAAGATAATTGCTAAATAAAAAAGCCAAGAAGAACTGAAGACTGGTAAGCAAAGCTCAAAACCACCAAAGGGCAGACTTAATTTCCCACAGTTTTTCAGGATCTTTCCCTGAAAAATGTTCCTTCAGGACATTTGATACCAGAAGTGGACCAAGTCTAACTAAAGCTGCAACCCAGCTCTGTTCCAGCTCAATCCTTGATAGAATCCAGAAAGGACAAACCCTTAGAGGGTAAGGCCAGATGATAATATAAACTTCCATCTCTACGGTTCTTTTTTACAAAGCGTTCATCATACAATAAAAAATTACAAAACATGCAAAGAAGAAAAACATGACCAATATGAAAAAATTCAATAGAAGACACACTTATGATCTAGTTAATGAAATAAGCAGATAAGGACAATTTAAGTAACCAATATAAACAGATTAAAGAAAGTAGAGTAAAACATGAATGAAATAGATGAAAATATTGAGAATTGCAACCAAGAATTGAAATCTATAAAAAAAAATGGACATTGTAGAACTGAAAAATGCTGAAAAATTCATAGATTGCACATTCAAACAAACATATTTGTAATTGGAGTTCCAAAAGGAGATGAGAGAAAGAATAGGACAGAAACAATATCTAAAGAACTAACAGATGAGAGTTTTATATATTATATATAAACGGATGAAAAACAACATTACATGTATTCAAAACCCTCAGTGAGGGATGCATATGTGGCGCAAGTGGTTGAGCGCCTGCTTCCCACATGGGAGGTCCCCGGTTCAGTCCCTGGTGCCTCCTAACAACAAACAAATAACATATAAACAAACAAAAAAACTGACTCAGGGAAGCTGTTGTGGCTCAGTGGTTGAGTGTTGGCTACCCACATATGAGGTCCTGGGTTCAATCCCCGGCTCTGGTAACTCAAAAATAAAACAATAAAATAAAATAAAATAAATAAAATAAAAAACACCTCAGTGACCCCAAGCAGTAGGAATATAAAGAAAACACCTAGGAACATTGTGGCCAAACTGCTGAAAGAAAAAAAAAAAAAAAAATAGAACATTTTATAAGAAGCCAGATAAAAATGACACATTACATTTACAGGAACAAAAATAAGAATGATTTCTCAACAGAAACTGTGTCTTAGGTCAGGCTTCCTAGAAGCAGAGCCTGAGAAGGGGATTCATGTGAAAGGGATATATTAAAAGAATGCTCTCAAAAGAAGGAGGTTGAAGGAAGCAGAACAGGGCAAGAGAGGAAGGGCAAGCAAGGGACAGCCTAACCCATGAGGATCTCTTGAGTGTGAATTGTGCTACAGAATTAGTTCTATCTTGAGGCCAGGAGGCCATCCTTTTGTACTTCCATGTCAGTCAGTCATTGGCTGCTGGCTACTTGCAAGGGACTCCTGGATGAAGAGGCTCCCAATCATCTGAGGGTATTTTTCTAGAGTAGGGAACAGCTGTGAGCTTAAGAAACAATACTCAGCAGCAGGGGAATGGGTGCCCACACTTTGCATCACTTAGATCCATTTGCTTTTCACATTAAATTTATTCTATCTAGGCACAACTTCTCCAGAATTCTTGTTGGACACAATTAAGAAACGAGTTAGTGGGAAAAATCACAGCCTTCACTGCTGTAGTTGGTCCTGAGGCAGCTCTTCTACCACCCATTCTATATTCCCCTCTCCCTCTCTTCTGCTAGCCAGGTGCCTTGCATGGTGGTCTGAACCCATAATGTGACGGTTAAGTTCATGTGTCCACTTGGCTAGGTTCTGGTGTCCAGTTCTTTGGTCAAGCAAGCACTGGCCTGATTGTTACTGTGAGGATATTTCGTGGATTTAAATCATCAGTAAGTTAATCACATTCATCACTGATAACATCTACAATTAACTGAGGAGACTGCCTTCAGCAATGAGACAAGTCTCATCCAATCAGCTGAAGGCCTTAAAGGGAGAAGTGATGATTTCAGCAGTCAGAAGGAAGAACTTCCATATTTACTTCAGTCAGCCAGCTTCTCCTGGGGAATTCATCAGAAACTTTCATTAGAGTTCCCAGCTTGCAGCCTGCCTTACAGAATTCAGACTTGCCCATCTCCACATTCACATGAGGCAATTTCGATAATAAATCTCATGATATTTACATTATATATATATATCTCCTGTCAGTTCTGTTTCCCTGGAGAACCCTGACTAACACACATGATTAACCTGCCATTGTCCATTGTCCAGTTACAGTTAAAACTGGCCATGGGAATACCAAAAGATAGCCCCATGGACCAGCTGCATCCCAAACATCCCTCCCTGTCCCCATTTTGTAACATCAGTCCTACCTCCTCATTTACCTCTGCAAGTATGGTAACTTCTTTGCCTGCCTGCTGGTCTACTGGCATGGGGATTGCAAAGTAAAGAGGCAGCTGTAGCTTTAATGGGGCTCATTGTCTCCCCTTATGAAATCCCCTCTTCTCCCCAAGGGATCCCCTAAACTCATACACCCTAAATTTGTGGAAACAGGGAGTACAAATTACCGAAGTAGATTTTGAACAGTGATGGGGATTGGGGTATCTCCTCATTCACCCTTTGTTTCCCAGACCATTCATTCTACTTATTGAGGATACAGCTCAGATACTGCATTTTAAAGGATGGCATCCTTTCTCTTCACAAATGCTCTCTTCAAGCTTATGCCTCAGCTGCTCCTTTAAGTGAACCTTCCAATATTTTCTCAAGCCAATAGGGGTTCTGGATGATGTGGAATGTGATAGGATCAGTGGATCCCATGGTCTTTTGCTCAGTGTCATACATTTGCTGTAAAGTAGGTCTCTTGTTCTAAGGCAATGTTATGTGGAACCCCATGCCAGTAGATCAATGAGCCCTTGGATAGGGTGCTGGCACAGAGCATAGGAAAGCCAAAATCATAGTGGGAATACATATTGATCTGGGTCACAAAGAACTATTGTTCTTTCTAAGGAAACTGATCTCCTCAAGGAATGGTACCATGCCAGAATCTCAGCATTTGTCTGTGTTTCAGGTCAGACATTCAGAGGTGGCAGTAGTTAGATCAGCTTTGGTGAGATGACACTCATATTGTTAGGCCAATGACTAGCCTGCATTCATGAGCCTATTATGCAAGCACTGGGGTAGCTGAGGACAGAAGCTGGTTGACGTCTTCTGACCAAGTCATCCTGTCCACTTGCTGATTTAGTGCCTCTTCTGCAATGGATACATAAGATCCTCACACACTGTGCCCACTCTATAGGTCCATAAGTATGCCTCTTCCACAGACTTCTTTGTCCTGGATTTTATGATCTTTTTCCTTCCAGGCCCCTGACCAACCAGCCAAGCCATTCATCATGCCCCTGAGTCTGGCTATAACTTTATCTTGAACTACTTATCCACACAAAGTGGATGGCCACTCAAAGCTCTGCCCATTGGGAAAATTTCCACTCACCAGTGTCTTAAGGAATACCCCTGAGTGAAGCTTTAGTACAACAGTAGTCCACTTTAAGCCTGTACCAACATACAGAAAGCCATGAAACAAAACAGGCTTTTTCCTCTTCCATCCGTTGATCATACAGAAACCCCCTCAAGAAGTCACAAATATGAACCAAGGGAGAGGCATCAGTGCAACAACGGATCTGGGCCATCTTTTCTTGCAGCTTTTTTATACTCTCTGGACTTATTTTAGGTTGATCCTAGATGTACCACTTAGATCTTAGAATGGATAGCTCCTGATGGATTGGGGGCTCTGAGAGTCCTCAGATCATCATAATGGGCAGTTTTTGTCGCATGGACACTTGATGTCCCATGGTTAGATGCTCATTTTCTACTAAGGCTCTGCAGCATGCCATGAACTGTTTGCTTGAGCACTGTAGGCAGCTATGCTTTGACTCTTCAGTTGGAACTTTCCAGAGGCTCCACACAGCATTGTTCTCTCCCACAGGTCTCTATTACCAAAGGATCTGCTGTGTTGTATGGTCCAAGAGGCAAACTTGTTTGTATTGCAACCTAGATCCACCACAGAGCCCTTTCCTGCTCTGCTCCCCAGTAAAAAAGAGTAGCTCTACATATTGTCCTATAAATGGGTAGGAACAGTATATGCTGCCTCCAGAACCCAAAGAAGGTCATGAAGCATTGTGCTTCTTTGTTGGCAATAAGAGATCCAGAGTGCAATAATTTTGCCTTTACTTTGAAGGGGATGTTCCATCATGCTCCAGACCACTGGACCCCTAAAACTTCAGCAATCCAGCTGGTTTCTGAATCTTCATGGGGTTTATTTCCCATCCAACACATGTGGGTCATGTGTTGTCATAATAAGGCATTCAAATTGCTTGTGACTTCTTGCTCTAAAAGCCCAGTTTACATCACATCATCAATATTGTGGATCAATATGATGTTTTGTGGAATATCCAGTTGGTTCAGTTCTCTTTGGCATTATTGCAACAAAGAGCAGGAGAATTAACATAACCCAGTGGTAAGACAATATATATTATTTAGCATCATGTGTGAATGAGAAATGCACGTAATTCTCCTTCCTGATGGGTATTGGAAAAAATGTATTTGCTAGATCAAAAGCTGTATATTGGGGCATCTGGAGTTTGTTAAGAATGTAGAAAGCCAGGAAGAGCATCATTTCAAACCTTCCAATAAGAAAAGGTCAGATAATCTACAAAATCATAACTTTTCTTGAGTCCATCAGAAAGCTGGGCAAACAACTAGTTTGAAATCTAAGGAAAGATAGGTGACTGCAAAGAAAGACAAGGCATAAGCATTTGCTTACCTGGTGGAAAGGCCAGATGACATATAAGCTGGTAAGAAGAATTTAGCTACAATTTCTCACAAATTGTTAAAAATTGAGTGTGGGCTAGTATGAGAGTAAAGAAATCCTGGGAACTGCAGGACAAAGAGAATAGGCATACATCACAGCCTTTTTTCTCCAGGTGCTAATGAAAAAAAAACAAAAAACAGGGGTAGGACAGAGCCTGGTGAAAAGCCCAGGGGAGAGGAAAAGAGCTGTCTTGGAAAAGGCCTGAAGCTCACCCAGGGCACAACTGAGTGGAAAGGAACAGATGTAGCTCAAACGGTTGGGTGCCTGCTTTCCGTGTATGAGGTCCTAGGTTCAATCCGCAGTACCTCCTAAAAAAAAGGGTAGCAGGGTGGCGGGGGGGGACATAAAAAGAAAAAGAGAAAAAACAACCACTTTCAAGAGAAAAGGCAATAGATGAAACCAAATACAGATATGATCCAGATGTTGGAATTATTAGAGAATTTAAAATAACTATTATTAAATTTTAAAGATGCTAGGAGAATAAGAGGACAACATTCATGAACTGATGGGTAATATCAGCAACAAGACGAAAACTATAAGAAAGAATCAAATGGAAATGCTACATATGAAAACCACAGCAATAGAGCTGATGAATGCCTCACAGGCTCATCAGCAGGTCAAAACAGCCGAGGAAAGACTCTGTGGACTTGAAGATAGTCAATAGAAGTAATCCAAATTGAAATGCAAAGAGAAAAACAGAGTGGGGGTGGGGAACAGATCTAAGCATCTAGAGCTCTGCAGTATTAGTAAATGGTCTAATATATGTAAAATTGAAACACCAGAAGAAAAGAGAAAGAATGAAGTACAAAAAAATTTAAATAGATAATGGCAGAAAATTTTTCTAAATTAATGAAAAAATACCACCAGTGATCCAAGAAGCAAAAGCAACAAAAAGATAAAATAAAAACAAAACAAAATAAAAACAACATACACACATCATATTCAAACTGTGGAATACCAAAAATGAAAGAAATTCTTGAAGGCAGTCAGGAAACAAGACTCATCAAAAACAGTGGAACAAAAATAAGAATTACAGCAGACAGAGTTAGAAATTATAAAAGGAAAAAAGGCAATGGAGAGATATCTTTAAAGTGAGGAATGAAAAAAGCCTGTCAACTCAGAATTCTCTGCCCAGTGAAAATATATTTCAAAATGAAGGAGAGGAGAGTGGGTAAAGCTCAGTGGATGAGCACCTGCTTCCCATGTACAGGCCCTGGGTTCAGTCGCCAGTACCTCTTTAAAAAAAAAAAAAAGGAGAAGTTGGAAACTTCAACATTCCTGTCTCATGAATTGATAGAACAAATAGTCAAGAATTCAGCAATGATATAAGTGATATAAGTGAAAGCACTATCAGCCAGGTTAACCTAGTTGACCTTTATGGAACACTACAACAAATAATTGAAGAGTACACATTCTTTTCAAGTAAACGTGAAACATGGAGTATTCATAAAGACAAACCATATTCTGGACCATAAAGCAAATCTTTACAAATTTAAGAGAATAGAAATCACACAAAGTATGTTCTCAGGCCATAATGGAATTAAACTAGAGATCAATAACAGGAAGATAGATATGGAAATTCCCCAAATATTTGAAAACTAATCACATACTTCTAAATAATCCATTGGTCAAAGAGATTGTCTTAAGAAAATTTTAAAAAATATTTTGAACTAAATGAAAATGAAAAACAACATTAAAATTTGTGAGATATTGCTAAAGCTGTGCTTAGAGGGAAATTTATAGCATTAAATGAATATAATAGACAAGAAGAAAAGTCTAAAATCAATAACATAAGGTTTGACCTTAAGTAACAAGAGCAAGTTAAATCCAAAGCAAACAGAAGAAAAAATAATAATAAATAAGCAGAAATTAATGAAGTTGAAAACAAAAACAGGAGAGAAAAAGCAATAAAACAAAAAACTAATTTTTTTAAAGATCAATAGAGATAAAGGTCTAGTCAGCTAACCAATGAAAGAGAAAAAGGAAAACATATGTCCTTAAAAAACTCTGTAGTTGAATGTTTATGGTGGTTTTAATCATAGCAGCAAAAACCTGGAAACAATACATCAAGTGGTGAATGATTAAACTGTGGTACATACATACAATGGAATATTACTAAGCAATAAAAAGAGACAAACTATTGATACTGCTGAAACTCAAATGCATTATGCTAAGTAGAAAAACCAGACATACTATATGATTCCTTTACATCTGTTTTGGAAATGCTAAACTACATGGTCAGGAAACATCATTGTTGCCAGGTCTTGGGGGTGGAGCAACTGAATTGATCACAAAGGAACATGAAGGAATTTCCTTAAGGGGACTGAAATGTTCGATATCTTGATTATGGCGATGGTTAATTGACTCTTGCATTTCCCAAAATTCATAGAACGGTATACCTATTGGATTAAGATTATTGCATGTAAATTATGCCTCACTATGACTAGATTTTAAAAGAAGGACCCACTATTTACTGGATACAACAGAAATCCTTTCAACATAAGGACATAGATAGAAAAGGCTGGAAAGAGATACATCATGAAAACACCAACCAAAAGAAAGTTAGTTTGGTTAAACTAATATCAAAATAGACTATCTCATTAAGCCAAGACATAAAAAGGGACATTTAAAATGACTGAAAGAAGATAAAATAATCCATAGTCTATGGTCACAGCTTGAGTTTGTGGCATCCTTCTCTCAGTAACTAATAGAATAAGCACATACATATACTCACACACAGACAAATCTGTAAATTTATAGAAGATTTAAACACTTAACCAACCTGACCCAATTGGTGTTTCTAGAACACTACATTCAACAACTGCAGAATACACATTCTTTGCATTGGAATATTCACCAAAATAAAACATAGCAGTTCTCAACAAACAAAGTATTGAAATCATACAGCGTAAGTTCTCTGCCCACTAGGAATCAATAATAGAAAGATAATTAGAAATCACCAATGTTCGGGCATTAATCAAAACCTTCAAAATAACCCATGGGTCAAAGAAGAAATCACAATGGAAATTAGAAAATATTTTTAACCTAACTGGAATTAAAGTATAACATAAAATTCAAGGGATATGTCTGAAGTAGTGGTTAGAGAAAGATTTACACCTTTAAATCCATACAATTAAAAATAAGAAAAATTCAAAATCAGGCGGTTTAAACTTCTATTTAAAGACACCAGAAAAGAACAGAAACTTAATCCACGTAAGTGGAAAGAAAGAATGAACAAGGATCTGAGTAGAAATCGATAAAAGGAAACAAATGAGCAATAGAAGAAACTCAACAGAAGCCAAATGGGATTGCCAAATAGAACAAGATTAAGAAAATTGATAAATCTCTAGCAGGATTGATCAAGAAAAAAGAGAGGAAACACAAATGAATAATATCAGAAAAGAAAATGGGGACCACACTGTAGATTCTGTGGACATTAAAAAAGATAAGAGCATATCATGAACAACTTAGTTCCAATAAATGTGACAACTTACATGAAATGAACAAATTCCTTGAAAATCACCTTCTAAAACTAGAACAAAGGAGAAGTAAGGAAAAAACTGCAGTTATTCTAATATATGTTGAAAAATCAATTTCATAAGTAATCCTTCCAACAAAAAAAGTACATTCCAAGATCAGATGGCTTCACTAGTGAATTCTACCAGAAGCTTAGAAGAAATCATACCAACTGTTTAAGTTTGCCAAAGGGCTGCCAATGCAAAGTAGCAGAAATGTGTTGGCATTTATAAAGAGCATTTATTTGGGGGTAAAAGCTTACAATTCCAAGGCCGTGAAAAGTCCAACTCAAGGCACCATGAGCGGTACTTTCTCACACAAGTCAGCTGCCACGTGTTGAAGCAAGATGGCGGACGATCTCTACTTGGTCTCTTCCTTCCAGCGCAGAGCTCAGCTAAAAGCAACCAGGCATAGGGCTTGTATCTCACCAGGCTTCTCTCAGGCCCGGCTGCTCAGCTTTCTTCCCAATTGCAGCTGCAAGCTATCAGGCAAATGGCTCATCTCTCCCCAGGGCCTCAGGTGTTCAAGCCTTTCCTCTGTGTCATATGGCAGGATAAAAAATGGAAGAATTTTTTTCTGGTGTGTTGCTGTTTTTTATTGGATCCAGCAAGAGGGCAAAAATTCACCTTGAGTCACGTGTCAATGACATAGTTCAGCTGAAAAGGTTGTTCACACACATAGGAGTAGACCAGCCCACAAACATAATCTTCCTCTTTTTGGGATTCATAAAATAATTTCAAACTGCCACACCAACATTACACAATAAGGCAAGAAAAATAAATGAAATGTATAAAGATTAGAAATGAAGAAGTAATGTTGTCTTTATTTGTTAATGAGATGACTATGGATGTAGACAACCCAAAAAAATGTTCAAAGTATAAGAAAAAATATTATGTTTCCAGATAGTAGAACAAACAATTGGAGAAATGAAATAAAAATAATACCATTTACAAAAGCATAGAAATGGATATAGATAATCAAAATATATGTATATAATGTAGAGTGCATTACCTCTACACTGAAAAAATATTACAAAACATCCCTGAGACATAATTTTTAAAAACCTAAATAAATGTTCATGGGTTGGAAGACTAAATATTAAGATGTCAATTTTCCCCAAACTCATATATAGATTCAATGCCATCACAATCAAAATCCCACTAAACCTTTTCTAGAAATTAAGACACTAATTCTAAAATTTATATGGAAAGTAAAGGAGTTGGAATATATAAAACATTTTGAAAAAGGAAAACAAAGTTGGAGGTTTTTAACTGCCTAATTCCAAGACTTACTATAAAGTAGATATAAAGTATTTATGCAGTAATCAAGATGGTATAGTACTGATGTAAGGGTTGATATATACATATATTAATAGAATGAAATAAAGTGTTCAGAAATAAACCCACACATATATATCTATCTGATTGGTAACAAAGTCATCACTGCAATTCAATGGGGAAAGGATAGTCTTTCAATAAATAGAGCTGGAGCAATTGGACATCTGTATGGAGGGGGGAAAAAAACAAACTTTAGCCCTATATAGCACCATATACAAAAATAAATTCTAGATGAATTCTGGAAAGAAAGATAAATCAATAAAGCTTCTAGGAAAGAAAAAAGTGGGAGAGTATCTTTATGACCTCAGAGTAGACAAATATTTCTTCCCACAAGCACTAACCATAAAGGAAAAGAAAGATAAATTGAACAAAATTAAATTTAGCAATTCCTATTTATCAAATGATATCATTAAGTGAAAAAGCAAGTCATAGATTGGGAGATGGTTTTTGTGTTACATATATCTGACAAAGAACTAGTATCCAGAATATGTAGCTCCTACAATTAATGATAAAAAAGTCAAACAATACAGTTTTTAAAATGGCCAAAAGTCTTAACAGCACTTCACAATAAGAATATCTAAATGGATAATTAGTATATGAAATGATATCAAATATTACTCATCAGGGAACAGTAAAACCACAGTGAGAAAACACTACACATGAAATTAAATGCATAGCTAAAATTAAGATGCCAAATGAAATACGGGTGTGGATCAACTGCAGCTCTCCTACATTGCTGGTGAAAATTTGGTAAAACTACTTTAGAAACCTGTTTGGTACTTTCTCATAAAGGTAATCATATGCCTGTCTTCTGATCCAGCAATTCCACTCCTAGGTATAAGCTTGAAAGTTATGAATGAGTTTGCATCACTGGTTAAAAAATTTTTTTTAATGTTTAATATAAGAAAAAAGCCAAATGCTAAAACAGGGGAAAAGAAAACCATAGGTTTAAATTTCTCACTTAAAAAAAATCCTGCTATAATTTCAACACCCCTTCAAAAGAAATGCAACACTTCCATTTCATCAATGAGGAAACCAAAACTTGGAGGGGTAAGAGACACAGCTAAGCAAGTGACAGATCCAGGTTTATAGCCCAAGCCATACTTTACCGCATTATCCATTTATTCATTATCATGGCTACAGTTTTGGCAAGACTAGGTAGATTAGTAAATTTTCACTACTTTATTCTTTAGAAACAGCATACGTCCTAGGTTGAATCTTTGAGAGAAACGTTGGAATCCTAGTCAATGGGAATGTAGACACGGCAAACATATATTTCAGGGTCTCTTAATTTACCTTTGCTAAGTGTAGAGTTAACATATTTGCATTATATTGTATTCCAAGGGGGCCCCAAAATGCTTGTGGTGAGGAGCTGGTCTGCTTTTCATTTGAAACCTACCCTTTGATTAGCTCAGAGAGGGAGTGCATTCAGAGGGAAGTTCATAATCAGGAAAGGGAGCAGGCGTTGTGGACAGGCTTAAGCCTGGCATGTTTCCTTCTACACTGGAAACGCTCTTGGGTCATGTGAGGGGCTGAGGTGAAAGCTTGTGATCCTGCAGTCAATCTGGGCTGAGTTTAAAGTCTTCCAGTAAGTCATGAGCAGACAATGGGGACCCCATGGGGCTCAGCTTTCAGGAGAATTGACTGTTTTAACGTATGACAGTGAGAGAAAGAAAATGCATTGAGTATAAAATGCTACTTTTAAGGTCTATGACTTGTGATGCTGAGATAATGTAATGGACTTATTAAAAACACAGCAAGGGCTTGAAAATTATTTCCCGAACATCATAGCCTTGAATCAGTAGAGTCACAAACTTAACAAGAAATGTTAGATATCTATATTCAAATAAAATCATTAGACAAAAGCCTCTCCAAACTCGTTCTTGTAAATTAATACATCCAAAGTGTATTGATGAAAACATAAAGCCTATGAAAGGGTAATTCAACAGTAACATACTGAACAGTGAAGAAGTACTTGGAGGAGGCTGAGGTTTAGGTTAGGACTCATGTATGAACTAGGTTTGTAAATGTGCTTTGGGATAAACAGAACATTAATGACATTTGATAATTATTCCGGTTGCACATCAGTGTTGGCAGCAGTAAAATGAAATTATAGATGGACTAGGATAGAATATGTATATATATATATACACACACACACACATATATACACACACACACACACACACAAGTAACAACCAAGATGAGCTTTAAAAAATAAGAAGTCAGTGGAGGCCATGACAGTGTATCCCTCTCTGACAGTCACTTACTTTAAGGATCATCCAGCCATGTCCTTGATGAATTCAGGGATGTTCCTCATAGACAGAATCATTATAGTCTAGTTCTAGTGAATATTTATTTGTTGAATGAAATAATCCATAGGAAACTCATTCCAAAATAGGTGCTCGGTGATGTGGAACAGATAATTGGTCTTAACATCATACAGTGGCATAGTAGCTGTCTAAGGAGGTTATACTTGCGGCAGGGGAAGTGGCATTTTGTACGTAGGACATGTAATTATTCAAGTTGCAACTATTCCTTCAAAATTTTCTTCTGCCTCTTCTCACATTAGATAAGGGTATGACTTTATTTCTGGCTCATTGTTTTATGAAAGATTTTTGAAATGAGGATGCTATTGTTTATACCCACAGAAGTCTGAAAGAGAAATAAAATTATAACAAGCCATTTCAGTGGAAAGTAAGGACTATTTTGACAAATCAGGGTGATATCGCCATCCTTTTAAGATGACAAGGCCAGAAAACCATCTGACTTTGTCAAATGACTTAGGGCCTCATTAACTATTAATTTCAAGACTGTTTTACCTATGTTAGGATTAGCCCTACAATCTTAAGATGCTGAGCACCTCAGGAGAAATTCTGAGCTAGAGGTAATTTGGGAGTCATTGGTTTATGGGTGGCAGCTGAGGCCCTGACCCTAGAGGAGATCCTGTAGGGAGGAATGGTGAAAAGAAAGCAGGACCAAGGGTAGACACAAGAGAAGGATGGGCTCTGAACACCAACCAAAGAGTGTCAAATGGAAAGAGTATAAACTCTGCCAGATCACAAAGATTAATAATGTAGAGAAGAACAATAATTTAACTATTGGACTTGACAATTAGATTATGGTAACTTTTTAAGAGCATTATCACTGAACTTGAGGAGGTGAAAGGCAGAATGCAGTAACTTCCCAGATAAGAGAATAGACAGTAAGTGATTTCACATTCCAGAATCTTGGCTCAGGGAGAAGATAGTGTCAAGGCTATATTAAAAATACAGGATTGAAGAAAGTTAACCTCTTTAAAGTGGAGGAAAATTGAACATGTTTCTGTACTTGAGAGGAGAGAGGACCAAGAAAGGATAATGGATGGAGCAAGATACTGAAGGAGATGGGCTCTAGAGAAGTGTTTTTATGACTTCTGATAAAAATAATAATAAACACATGAAGGTAATACCAAATGTTATTTATTACTATTTAAAGACTATAGAGAAAAATAACCTAATATAAATCATACAAACACAAACCAAAAGGCAAAAATGCTGGCTGTAACCGACTAAATTTGTTTTGACAGTGTTTTAAAAAACACAGCCCTGGAGGACAAGCAGGGGATTAGCCTCAGGCAGAAGAGGGAGCCATGTCTTCCTCTGGAGCAGAAGGTAATGGGGGCTGGATGCCTGTGGATGTAGTGAAAAGCTAAGCATTTTCACCTGCTGAGCATGTTCTCGGGATAGGAGAGAGAGCCATCTGACAGAAGGTAAGTAGAGAAGAGTGGGGAGACAAGGGGTCTAGAGGAAAATGGTAAAGATTTGTTGTAGCTGCACTGGGGAATAACAAAGGGAGCAAAATTAAAAAGAAAAACAAACAAACAAAAAAGATACATGGTTCCAAGCATGTTTAGTAGTCCTAAGGAGCTCTTGGCCAGAGAACTGCCACCCTACTGGGCAGAATCAGTTCACCCTGGTGACTGCTGCCTAGGTCGCATCTCTTATACCTTGGCTGCTTTCTCCAGTCACCAGTCCTTGGTTTCTAGCACTTGGCTTGAACCTGCCTAGCTCTAGGCTGCACTGAGCATAAATCAGAGGCTATGATTCATTTTTCCTTTGGGTCTTTCATGTACCTAGAAAGTTGCTTGGCCTCAGAAAATATGTCTGCTTGATTGATTTACCTTACCCTAGAAGCTTGATACTCAAAGCATGGCTTATCACAGAATCAGCATTACCTGGAAGCTTGTGATAAATGGAAATCTCAGGCCCCACCCCAATCACTCTGAATCAGAATCTGCTTTTTAACAAGATCCCTGATTCACATGCACATTAAAGTTTAAGGAGCACTGTCCTAGACTACATATTAGAATCATCTGGAGACTTAAAAAAAAAAAAAGAAAAAAGATATCCAGGCCTGAATTAGAAGCTCTAGGGGTAGAGCTCAGAACTTGGTACTCTACTGTGCAGTCAGGCCTGAACACCTGTGTCCTAGAATCTTGTTGCATCTATCTAGTATCTCACAGACTATTTAGTTATAAGGGACCATGCCATAGTGTTTCAACATAATAAAATCAATTAATGCAATATACTACATTAATAGAACAATGGAAAAACCCATATGATCATCTCAATTGATGCAGGAAAGGCATTTGACAAAATTCAGCATCTTCAACACTTAGAAAACTAGGAATAGAAGGAAACTTCTTCAACACGATATAAAGGACATATGTGAAAAATCCAAAGCTAACATCATAGTCAATGATGAAAAACCTAAAGCTTTCCTTCTAAGATCAGGAACAAGGCAAAGATGCTCACTCTATACTGTTATTCAACATTGTACTGGAAGTTCTAGCCAGAGCAGTTAGGCAAGAAAAAGAAATAAAAGTCATTCTGATTGGAAAGGAAGAAGTAAAATCTTCCCTATTTGTAGATGACATGATCCTATATATGGAAAATCATGATAAATCCATCAAATGACTACTATAGCTAATAAACAAATTATACAAAGTGGCAGTGGGCAAGATCAACATGCAAAAAGTAGCAGTGTTTCTATACATTAGGTAATGAACAATTTGAATAGGAAATCAAGAAAAATTTTCCATTTAAAATAGTAGCTAAAAGCATCAAATATCTAGAAATAAATTTAACCAAAGATGAAAAGGATGTGTACATGGAATACTACAAAGCATTACTAAAAGAAATAAAAAGACCTAAATAAATGGAAGGGCATTCCATATTCATGGGTTGGAAGACTAAATACCATTAAGATGTCAAATCTACCCAAAGCAATTTACAGTTTCTATACAATCCCAATCAAAATTCCAACAGCCTTCCTTGCAGAAATGGAAAAGCCAATTATCACATTTATATGAAAGGGTAAGGGGTCCCTAATAGCCAAAAGTTACAGTAATCAAAACAGTATGGTACTGGCACAAGGACAGACATACAGACCAATGGAATTGAATTGAGAGTTCAGAAATAAACCCTCACATTTATGGCCAATTGATTTGTGACAAGGGTGCCATGTCTTCTCAATGGGGAAAGAATAGTCTCTTCAACAAGTGGTGCTGGGAAAAGAATATGCAGAAGAATGAAGGTGGGGGAGTGGGTATAGCTCAGCAGTCGAGCACCTGCTTCCCATAATACGAGGTCCTGGGTTCAATCCCCAGTACCTCCAAAAAGAAAAAAGAAAAAAGAAAAAAATAAATCGATGAAATTCAACCTATAAAAAAAAAAAAAAATGAAGGTGGACCCTATCATTTGCCATATACAAAAATTAACTCAAAACGGATCAAAGACCTAAATGTAAAAACTAAAACAATATAACTTATAGAAGAAAACATAGTAAAGCATCTTCAGGACCTTGTGTTAGGCAATGGTTTCTTGGACTTTACACTAAAGCATGAGCAATGAAAGAAAAAATTGATTAAATGTGACCTCATCAATATTAAAAAGTTGTGTATATCCAAGGACTTCATCATGAATGGAGAAAGATAACCTGTTACAGAAATGGAAAAAATATTTGGCAACTACTTATCCAGTGAGTGTTTAATATCCAGAATATATAAAGAAATCCTAAAATTCAACAACAAAACACAGACAACCCAAGTAAAAAATGGGCATAAGACTTAAATAGACATTTCTCTAAAGAAGAAATACAAATGGCCAAAAAGCACATGAAAAGATGCTTAGCATCATTAGCCACCAGCAAAATGCAACTCAAGACTACGAGATACCATTGCACACCCACTGAAAGGGCTACTATTTTAAAAAATGAAAAATTACAGGTGTTGGAGAGGATGTGGAGAAATAGGAACACTCATTCATTATTGGTGGGAATCTAAAATGGAGCAGCCTCTGTAGAAAACAGTTTGGCAGCTCCTCAGAAAGTTAAGTATAGAATTACCATGTGACCTGACTCTCCCACTTCTAGGTGTACTCCCAAAAGAACTGAAAGCAGGGACACAACAGATATTTGCACACCAACATTCATAGAGGCATTATTCACAATTGCCAAAGGATGGAAGGAACCCAGTGTCCATCAACAGATAAATGGATAAACAAAATGCGGTATATCCGAACAATGGAATATTATTCAGCTGTAAAAAGTAATGAAGTTCTTAGACATGCAACAACATGGATGATCATTTTGAAGACGTCATGTTGGTTGAAATAAGCCAGAAACAAAAGGACAAGTATTGTGTGAGCTTATTAATATGAAATAATTTGAATAAACAAAATCTTAGCTTCAGAAACCAGAATACAGGACACCAGAGGTGGGGGTTGGGGTGGGAAATAGGGAATGGAGAGTTACTGCTTAATTGGTACAGAGTTTCAGTTTGGGATGATGGAAAAGTTTTGGTAATGGATGGTAGTGATGACAGGACCTTATAAATGTAATTAACACCCCTGAATTTTGTATTTGAATGTTGTTGAAAGGGAAAATTTTAGGTTGTATATATGTTACTAGAATAAATTTTTAAAAATCCTTAGGATTGTACAACACAAACAGTGAAACTTAATTTAAACTATGGACTATAGATAATAGCACAGTTAAAATGACATACTTTTATCAATTGTAAAAAAAAGGTACCATACTAATGCAAAATGTTAACAATAGGAAAAACTGCATGTGTGAGGGGAGGTATATAGGAACTCTGTGTTTTCTGCATGATTTTTCTGTAAACCTACAACTTTTCTAATAAAAAATGAAAAAAAAAATCATTTGTGACTTCTACCATTATTGACTTTCTTCTTTGTTAGACTAAACAACCTAATTTTTCAAGTTGCATGTTCTCCTTGGAATTTATATCCAGCAATGCTGCAAAGAAAGCTTTGGGTTTTGAAATGTTGAATCCCAGGAACAGTTTGACAGTTTCCTTACTGCTTACAGCCTGCAGTTCCCTACAGAGGTTTCCTTTCCACTTCAGTCTCTGCCAAGTGGTTGTCACAGCATTAATTAAACTGGAAGAATAAAGGCATTGCATGTCATTTTCTATATTGGATGCCTTCATGTTATGGATGTATCTCCATGGAGAAATCCTGTACATAAACAGAAAACAAATGCCTGGTAACGTTAACAAAAGCTCAATCAGGGTATTGTTAAGAGGAGAAATTGCAGCATACTGAAATGTGAATTCTGTTCCATATATCATATGGGTACAAACTTTTTGGGAAATCATTTCTTTAAATGTCTAGAGAAATATGAGTTTACTCTCTTTTTTATTTTCCAAATTGTATTTCAACTTCCTTCCCAGAACATATCAGGCAGTTTTCAAATGTTCACATCTTTTTTATAGATACAATCCTTATTATTACTGCATTACTGTAATAATATGACTATAATGTTATTACTGCATTAATTAACTGTTGTGGAATAAGAAAAATACATTATTCACTCCATTCATGCATATTGATAAAATTTTAGATTTAAAATATATATATTTTTCAAGTTCCATACATACAAACAGTATTAAATATATTACATTTTCAAATACGTGTTTTTTAATAACAGTGAGCATAATGAAATATCAAAGTAAACTAATAAACAGTGGCCTGGCTGTTCAACAGAAGAATGATGGCTTTGGAAAGATAAAGCTTTATCCCCTTGTTCCAAAGGTCAGTAAACTGGGCTTCTGTTACACTGGGACTTACGAGGATTCCCCAGGACGCCTCTGCAGGCCTTCCCCAGAGAGGCAAATGGGCTTTGCAAAGCACACCCATTCACCTTGTGAACCCGAGGGCATGGAGGTGGAGGTGGTGAGGCCTTGCGAGGCAGGAGGGAAGACAGGAACTCCGAAGCAGAGTCTAGACTAGCACTCCTTAAGGCTTGGTCTTTGGACCATCCTTGCTGGCCCACAATGACATAAGTACAGAAACTGAGAGTAAGTGTTCAGAATTTTTATAGCAATTTGACAGAGTAATTATATTTCTATTGAACCTAATAATAAATTATGTTTTTATTATTGTAATTATTCATTTTATATGTCTATTTTTTATTTTATGTGTCTAATAATTTTTATTGTAATTTATAAACATCTAAATTGGAAATTTTAAAAAAAGTTCTTTCACTACAGATTATTTGATAAGTGCTGGTCTAAATCAAATTAAACTATGCAAATAAATCCATTGCCAGGAAATACACTCTTTGCAGGGCAGAATTTAGAGCATAGAAGTACACAGATTGTCCTCAGTTTGTGTATTAGATTCATCCTGAAAAGTTTGAGGCATCAAGTGGGAAGGCAGGTGATTTCTAAAGCCTCTTTCTACTATGGTTATTGTTAATTTAACAAATATGTGTTGTTAAATGTTTTAGGTGTTTAGGATGCACCAGTGAATAAAATAACAAAAATAGAGTTTACATTTTAGTGGGAGAAGACAAACCATAAACAATATACAAAATAAACAAGTAAATTATACAAATGTAGAGCAGTAAGTCAATGATAGAAATGCTAAAGTTAGGTGTGCCAGAGTCGAGTGTGTGTGTGATGATGATTTAAAATACTGTGTAAGGGGAAGCAGATGTGGCTCAAGCAATTGAGCTCCCACCTACCACGTGAGAGGTCCCTGGTTTGGTTCCTGGTTCTCCTAAAGAGAAGACAAGCAGACACAGAGAGCACACAGCAAATGGACACAGGGAGCAAACAGCGAGCACAAACCACGAGGGGGGGAACAACAAATAAATAAAATAAATCTTTAAAAATAAATAAAGTAAAATACTGTGTAAGGGTATGCCACACTGAGAAGGTAACATTTGAATAAAATTTTGAAGATCATGAGGGGCTAGTCATGTGACTGTCTGGGGGAGAGTGTTCCAGGCTGAGGGAAGAACCAGTGCAAAGGCCCTGGGGCAGGAGTATAGCTGGGGGGAGAGGAATCAGGGAACAGCAAGGAGGCCATCATAGCAGAGCAGAGTGGTCAAAGGAAGATGATGAGAGATGAGGTCAGAGAAAGAATAAGAACACAAATCTCTTAGGGCCTTGTAGGCCACTATAAAGACTTTGGTTTTTAGTCTGAGTAAAAGAGGAAACTATAGAGCATAAGGCTTTTAGTATAGAGGTGGCATGCTTGAAAAGGATCGCTGGCTGCTGTGTTTAGAATAGAATATAACGGGAGACCAGTTGGGAGGTTACTCCAAGTGATAGATGTTGGTGGCTTGGACTAGGATGGTAGTAGAAGTTGTGTGAAGTGAGTAGATTCTATTTTCATGGTAGAGTCAACAGGCTGTCCTGACCCATTGGATGTAGCATATAAGAGAAGAAGAGAAGCCAATTGTTTTGGTCTCAAGTCTTATTTTCCGCCATTATAACTTCAGAGATGTGCTTATTCAGAGAAACTTTTCTCTCTGCCTATGTATGAAAACTATACTGAGGAACCCTGAATTCCAACCCTGGATTGTGGCCTCCTTTAGGACAGTGGTTGTGTCTTTACCCATCTCTAACAGTAGCAGAAGTCATGGTTTCAGGTACAGTGTAGGCTCTAAATAAGTGCATTATGACATAGAAAGGATATTATACTTTCATATACACAAGGTGCATGCATTTACTTCTCATGTATATCCTTTGAGACATGAGTCAGCAGATAACTCCAGCACCCTATCATCACTTACCACCTATTAAATCAATATCTAAATCAATATTTCTATGATATTCTTATTCAGTGTTTTGTTTGTTTGTTTTTTACCATTGAATGGGACTTGGATATTTAATCTGCCATATTGGCTTAAGTTATTTCTGATTTTTATTGGAATTTCCAGCTGAAAGAAGCACACAGAAATGCTTCTTTAAGAGCTTCCAGACAATATAAATAAACCCTTCCTTGTTGTATTTAACAATAAACATCTTAGGACTCTTTAAAGGAAATTGCAGCCAGTCCCATCATTCAGCGTCTTGACATTCATTGATATGGGAGGATGCCCACATGCTACTGTCTGTTGTAGAGTCAATGGGACCTGCATGTATTTGTCACTCCATAAAATCTGCTCATTGGACAAACTGGAGAGCTACATTTTTAGTTTTAAATCTGACCTCCAAAAGGCCTTCATCACAGGTTCTAACTTGCACCCGCAAGTCCCTGCATTCTGTAGCAGAGGAACCTCTGGTTTTGAAACAGAATCCCTTCAGAAGAGATAAAAACACAACTCACAGGAGAAGGTGTGTCCTTCACACGCAGGAGTTCACTGATTCCAGCCCGCCATCTTTGAGGGCTGCATTTCCACCACAAACGGCTGACTGGTAGACAGGCTTCAAGTTTAAGCAAATTGCCTGAAGTCACCCGGCTAGTTGATGCAGCCAGGTTTCAAACTCAGATTGTTTTATCCCAAGCCACTCGATGTTCGTCCCCTCATTCCTCTGCCTCCTAACATAACCTAACACTTGCCAAATGAGTCACATTCTGTTCCCTGAAACTCCAACATCCCCATGTGGAAAATCCCATGAAAAGAGGGACCACAGCTATCTCTTCTAATTTCTATAGTTTAAACATTCATCTTGTCTGGATTGAACTTCAGCCAGTTCATTTTCAGCCAAGTCTCCAATTTAGCCAGCCAGTGGGTAAGATACAAAAACCACCCTGTCGGAATCAGATGAAAAGGAAATACGGGCAGGGGATTCTTGGCATAATGATGAGGCAGGAGGTCCAGGTCCCTTGCTGGTGTTTTAAATGGTCTCCTATTGACTGTGAACACAGGACATCCCTCTGGCAGGAGACACAAGGGCAGCATCCTCTCAGTGGACGAGCAATCACCACAAACCACCTTTTGGGTTTTCAGAGAGAAGGATGGACTTGCTGGAGCCAAGACAAAACAAAACTCTATCCACTCCACCTCAGCACCCAAAACTGAATAGCACTTGGCAGTGGTACAGGAAGCACAATGAATATTAAACCAGCCATACTCAATTTGATTGATGGCAGGACTCAAAGTGGGAAACCAAATAGAATTGATTGAAATGGTTTTGCTCATCCTCCACCCACATCTAGTCTCCCTTCTATCTGTCCTTTCCATCTGCAAAGCCCTCAGCCCCTAGGAGTGCTGTGGGCCCACTAGCCCCAAGAAAAACCAGAGTAGGGAGGTGAGTGGGCAGAATGCATGGGCATCGCAGGTGCTGAGGCTTAGGTCTTTTGTCTCTTCTCACCCAGGAAGCAGGGGTCAGTCAGGAGAGAAGGACCTAGAACAGATGTCGGGGGAGCACCTGCAGATCTTTTGGGGAGGCAAACCAAGAAAGAGGGGAGAGGGAGAAGGAATTGAGAGGAAAGGGGAGAGGACAAAAGGGTGGAAATACTACAAAGAAAGGGGAGGCCAAAGGAAATGAACTGAAAGGGAAGGAGTGAGAAGAAGATCCCAGCAGCAACCCAGGAAGAAATATTTTCCAGAATAATTTTGTCCAACGAGCTCTATGCCTTCTCACCATTTTCTCAAGTCCTCAGGGAATTTAAAAATACATTATAGTAACAGTAGACACATCTAGGAAGTCTTTTTTATTTATTTTTATTTTTAGGAGCTACTGGGGATTGAACCCAGGACCTCATACATGGGAAGCAGGTGCTCAACCACCGAGCTACGTCTGCTCCCCTCTAGAAAGCCTTTTGATCTACCCACTGCCACTAGGCCCCGCTCTCTTCCTTCTCAACACCACTAATATTGACCTGCCCTCCTGTGTTTACATGTCTGTCTCCCCAGCTGGACTGGAATACCCTCATTTGAGAGGACTATCTCTAATAGATCTTTATTTTTTTCCCTTTATTAAAGAAATTGTGGGTTTACAGATAATAATGCATAAAATATAGAATTTTCATATACCATCCAACCACCACCACCTTGCACTGGTGTGGCATATTTGTTACAATTGATAATAGTACATTTTTATCATTGAACTATTAATTAAAGTCCATGGTTTAACTTAGGGGTCACTGTTTGTGTGGTGTGGTTTAACAGATCTTTGTAATACCTGCCTGTAGTATGCTTTCGGCCTCATGGCGGGTATGTAATAAATGATAAATTAAAAACTAAGTACTGTAAGCAATAAATCATTGGTCAGACACAGAAAAGTGCATCCTCTGTGATTGCAACAGAGAAAATTCCAAAACAGACAAAAATAATCTGGGGATAGAAGTCAGGATAGCAGGTACTTTTGAGTAAGGGTAACAACTGGGAGGTAGTAATGTTTTATTTCTTGAGCTGGGTGGTACTTTCCACGGTGTGTTTCCTTTGTGAAAATTGTTGAGCTGTCCATTAGTGAACTGTGCCCTTTTCTGTATGTATGTTATATATGCTTCAAAAAAAATTTGTTAGAAGAAAAACAGAAAAACCAAATAATTACCTACTCCGGCCAGAGAACCTATCAGAAGAAATTGAAGTGGATGCCAGATTCTAAATATAGAGGGAGCTGATTCTCCTTTCATTTGCTGAGTATGAATTAAAATTAGCTTGCAAATTATATGACACTCCTCACCAGCACTTACTGAAACTAATTACCTGGTAACATATCTTATTTCAGTCATTGATCCTTAATGGGTCAACAAAAAGAAATGCATCCATAGGTAGGGACAAATTACAATCTAATCAAATATCTCTATCGTACCATGTCCTATATTATTGATTTTAAAATTGTTGTTACACTGGAGGTGGACTTTTCTGCATCAGTAAGTGTTCAGGATGTCAGATGCTGAAAAGTGAATTGTTCCTCTGATTAATTGACTTTAATAATAATAATTTTATTTATATAGAGACATTGCCAAGGCATTCAGGGAGCTGTAAAGCAACCCATAATCCATGATTAAAGCATTATACAAGCAATATATATCAAGCCTCCCTCCCAAAGTAAAACAAAGGGAAGAGATGGATGGGCTGAGATATGAAGGTGCAGGAGAGGGAATGGGCTGTAGATTCAGTGTGGAGAGGGTGATAAATGTTTCATTAGGGAAAGACGGGAGTTTCCTGGGATTGGCGAAGGAGTGTAATTTAACAGAGTTGAATTGAAATAGTGGTCTATGGGGAGTCAGTCCCAGCCCTGCAGAGACGAGCGCACTTCCTCGTCTGTGGACCTGATGGCGGGAGCACAGATAATAATCACATCTTGCCTGCCAGCTACATCCTATCTATGAGCGGAATTTTTCATAATGATCCAAATAGCAG
>JAQZBX010034418.1:0-24995 GCA_029593785.1 Cabassous unicinctus
CTGTCTAATCTAATCCCATCAACAAATCCTATCTGCTCTTTAAAACCTATTCTAAATCTAACCCTTTTCACCACCACCTGGTCACTCTTGTTTCCCTGTTTATAGTGTAGTTTCCATACTGCAGCCCCTCCTCCATTCCTCTGTTCAAAATCCTCCAGTGGTTACCTGTTTTACCCAAAGTAAAGCCAAAGTCATTAACCCAGAGTTCTATATTATCTCCCTTTCCTGACCTAATCTCTTATTTTCTTGCTTATCTACCCTCCTGGTGTTGCCACTCCTCTGACATGCCAAGAATGCTCCTCCCTCACAGCCTTTGCATCATATCTTGACTGCCAGTACCATTCTGACCATTCACTTAAAATTCCCACATAACCTGCTTTATTGTGTTCCATAGCACTTATTATCATTTGATGGTTTGCATATTAATTTGTCTAACTGTCCCCTGCCCCAGTGACATAAGCTCTATGAGACCAAGTCTTTACCCATTTTGTACACTTCTGTATCCTCACGTTGTAGAAGTTCCATAACGTGGTTGATTGAATGGGTCTTCCTCTCCTTCCCAAACTTAGCCTATTCCTGGACAGTTTCAGTATTATCCTATTATCCATTTTGATCCATTTGTTACCAAAGCCAGAAATCTAGGTATTATCCTAGACTTTTCCTTTTCTCTTATTCCCCATATCCAAATCATCAGCAAATCTTAAAGTCTTATTTGATTTGACTCCAAAATATATCTTCTAGTTCACACCACCATCATCTCTCCCCTGGACTACTTGTTGGTCTTCTTTCTTGTATTCATACACCTCCTGCACCCCATCCCCACCTCCCAAGCACACACAGCAGTCACATTAGAAATGTAAATCAGATGTCACTTTTTTGCTTAAACCTTTCAGTGGCTTTCCATTGCACTTAAAAGCCAAGCTCCTATTACCATGGCTTATGAAACCTCATGTGATATGGCTGCTGCTTGCTTCCTTTCTAACCTTGGTTGTAAGGTTGAGTTAGAAATGTGGGGTTTGGATTCTTGCTACATTTAATCAAATCCAAGTTCCATCACTTGCTTTGTGACTTTGAACAAGTTTCTTACCCTCTTCTATCCTTGTTTTTTTTTTCCCACTTTGAAAATGGGGGGGGGGGGTATCTACTTCATAGGTTTCTGGTAGTGATTATGTAAGCACATGCATTTATAAGTGCTTACCACAATGTCTTAGCATGTATTAATCATTCAAAAAATAAACTCATCCATGCTTCCTTTTACTCTCTGCTCCACTGGCATGGACTGTCTCTCACATCCTTAAGCTCGTGAAACTTTTCCACCACTGGGCCTTCTTCCTTGCTTGTCCCCTCTGCTGGAACACTTTTCTCCTTTCAAGTCTCAGCTTAAGTGTCACTTCCTCAGTCCTGATCTACCTCAGTAAAGTAGGTTTCCCCTTCCATCCCTCCCTCTCCCACCATTATTTACTATTACAACACTCAGTTTATTTCTTTCATGACACTAAACATGTATAGTGCTATTTATTTGAGGAAGATATCTACATCTAGAATGTAGTTCCATGAAGGCAAGAACTCTCGTTTTGTTCTGTCACAACACTGCTTAGCACAGCAGCAGTAAATAGTTTTGTTGTTGAAGGAATGGCAATGGCAATATGACCATACAAACTGAGATAAAAATTCTTTGCTACATCTGAACATCAGAGTGAGGGATGTGTTATAGTGGCTTTCTTTTCTTAATCAAGCAGAAAAATGAAGAGCAAATATCAAAGCTATTAAAGAATTAGTAATAAAAAAGAAAATTTAGGGTTCAGGGATAATAGAACTGCTATAGTGGTCTGCTCATCAAGCTTTACTTCACTCTCCCCCTTTCATTTTTCTGGATTTTGTGTTTCTTAAGAAGAGGGGTTTGTTTGTTTTCCTTCTTTGTTTCCAGAATAGTGCTTAACATCTAGTAAGATTAAAGAATCTCTTGAGACCCAGGGCCCCTGTCCTAATAGCAAAATAATTTTTAATGAGTTCTCACTGGGTGCAGTTGTCTGCATAAGATATTCTGGCAAGTTACAAAGGAGAAAGGCAGGTCTCTGCTCTCAAGGATTTACACTGATTACTAATAAGCTTTGAATTGCATGGGTCAAAGGTTGATTGTGAGATTTTCCACAGTCTTCATTATTTATGAAAATTTTTGTATTCTGTGCTTCGCTTTCAGACTCTTAATTTTATGAAAAGCCCCTCACTAACTGAAAAACCACTTGAATAAAATATGGAGCCTTACAGCACCATTTAAAAATCGTTGTTTAGCCTTTGATTCTTTTCACTAAATTAGCCAAATTAACTGTGCCTACATGGATCTTGAAATTGATAATATGTATCAGAGTTCTTGTGAATGTATTTTTTTCAGATTTCATTAATAGACTCGCTGAATATGTAGATATTAATGGCTTAGCAGTTGAGGGAAAAATAGATATGGAAGAAAAAATCCAATTATTTCATAATAATTAGTTCCTTTGACCCCTAAGAAGGGAACATTTTTATTTATATAATTTTGGGAGCAATATGAGTTTGGCAGATAGATTGAAAAATATCTAAACTCATTATTTCTTTTGTTTTTCAATAGGGGAACTTCCCTACCACTTTGGTCTTCTCACCAACATCATCCCTTCCTAATCTTCTACTTTGTCTCCAGTACTAAACAATATCTATTTTCTTCTCTGACTTTTCATCTACCTTTTAACTTGTGTGCTACTTTAAAGGCTG
This sequence comes from Cabassous unicinctus, assembly GCA_029593785.1. Taxonomy (NCBI): domain Eukaryota; kingdom Metazoa; phylum Chordata; class Mammalia; order Cingulata; family Chlamyphoridae; genus Cabassous; species Cabassous unicinctus. The sequence goes on from JAQZBX010034418.1 coordinate 2,749, forward strand.
GAGAAGAGGAGTGATAGCAGGCAGTACCTCCAACACAGTCTTCTTTGGATCCAGTACTGCTGAACATTTTAAAATTGAAAGTCTTTTAACAGGAACATGACTTTCTGAATTGTACATTTATCTAGCGCAAAAAAATAGCATTGTGTTGCCCAGTGGATAACTGATAGGTTGATAGGTTGAAGTAATCTTTCCTCTCAAAACTGGAAATAAACCGGTTTCCAGTTTATGACAGGCAAAGGAATGGGACTGGAAACAGAATCTAAGGAAACCCAGAGACTGTAGCCCCTAGGAAAATTTGCCTCCTGTTTTAGGAAGTGTCTTAGTTTGCTAAATGTCCAAACAATATACCAGAAATGTGTTGGCTTTTATAATGGGAATTTATTAGGTTAAAAGTTTACATTTCTGAGGCTGTGAATGTGTCCAAATCAAGACATCAAGAGATGCTGTCTCAACAAGTTGAAGCTTTGGACGATCAGGTATATGGCAGGGCATCATGGCAGCATCCACTCGTCTCTCCTGGCTTCTCTGTCACTGTGGCTTTTTTCCTGTGTGCTGCTTTTAGTCCTCTGTTTATAAAGGACTCAAGTAAGAGGATTAAGACTCACCCTGGGTCCCACAATCTAATCATAAACCCTTAACCAAAGTGATCTGATCAAAGGCAGGCCCCTTAACTGAATCTAAGCCAAAGGCCCCACATACAGTAGGTTCACATGCACAAGAATGGTTAGTTTAAGAACATAATTTTCTGGGGTCCATGAAAGACTCAAACCAGCACAAGAACCAATTATTTTAGAGTGGATTTAAAAGAAAGGCATGTTTTATGAGGATGTGGATATTGCTTTTATAAGTAGGTTGTCAGGAATGATGCAGCATTATCTTCCCTGGCAAGTTTTAAGAAGATATGATTATACTTTATCAGGAAAGTGAAACATGCACTTTCAGTCAGAACGAGGTGAAAGTCTTCAGCCTTCGTTTAGTTCTTCAAAATATTTTTCAGGTGAATTTGTAGTCGTCTTAAAGCTGAAAATTTTGTTATTAATTATCCACGTCTGTTTGAGGCAGATACTTGTGAGCTCTTCTGGACTGAGCCATCCCAAGTAAGCAATTTAATCCTGGATCCTGGGAGGTTATTTCTGTGGCTGCTCTATTTGGTAGAGAGTAACTATTAGTGACAATTTACATTCCATTGAAATGTTTAAAGCATTTGTATTTTGGGTGGGTTTTTTTTTTTTTCCAAGCAAGGTGTAGTTGAATTTGAGTATTTTGAACTTTAACATTGATGAAACCGTAAGTCCAAAATGCAATTTAGCTTATCATAGATATGAGATTTTAAGATGTTTTGTTCAAACATTAGAGAAATGTAAAGTAAAAGCCCCTCACAATCCCACCACATTGAGATACTACTATTATAGGTGAGGGTATGGTCCTCGATATATTTTCTATGTTTATTTTGCCAAAATGGGACCATGCAGTACATATTATTTTACAGGTTTGGGGTTTTTTGCATTTAATATACATTTGAACATCTTTTCTATTATTGTACAGAATAGTACTCATTCTCTTCACAACTGTAAAATTCATCTTTTTTAAATCCAAAATTAGGATCAAAGTCTCTCCATGGGGGGGAAAAAAGGATTATACAAGTATTATCACTTTCTAATTTTCTGTTTGTTCATCATCTTGGGAACAAAAAAAAATTTTTTCATTTCTAAAGGATGTCTTAATTTAGAGTAAGTTTTAACAAAATAACTTTATAATACATTCTTTTTATACATGCAGAAAAAGTGGGTGACAGTTAAGACACATTATCCCTAGTTTCACAATCCTTGGTCTCTTCTCATGGTCTGATTGTATATATAGTTCGGTTTAAAACGCTAGTAAGTGCAGAACCATTCAGTGCAATGAAGAAAAGGGAAGCGTGCCAAACATCTGTACCTGAGGCTTTCACGTTTGTCTTAATTAATCCCTATAAACAAGTAGTGTAAGCATTATTCCCAATTTACAAGTGAGGAAACTGAACAATGCTTTGTTTCTGTTTTCTCTTAATTACTTTTTAACTTTCATTCCTACCAGGAGAGTGTGTGTTTACTGTATATTCTCATATCCTAAATACTCAAATATAAGGTAAAAGAGCCATCCTGATAAAGACCATGTTTTTTCCCATATTACATTTGTTCGTAAACATCATACCCCTGTATGCCTAAAGAATTTGAGGAAGAAAACGTCAATGGCTAGTAATTCTTAGCTTCTTAGTATCCTCATTTGAAGAATAGGTGATTCTTTAGCCATTGCTACATAGCTGTGGAATGAACTATGTGGCTCACTGGGTGCTCACTGTGAGGGTAGAGCAGGTGGCCTTAGAGCCTTTTTGGACTACACATGTATTTTTATAGTGGTTGTGAGCCTCAGAGGGGAACTTGAGTAATTTTAATTGGTTGAATGGTGTCTCCCTTTTTTTTTCTAATTATAAAAGTATATATGGTTATTGTAGAAAACTTGTAAAGTATGGAAACATGTAAAGAAGGAAACAGATTTTACCCATATTTTCATAACTCTGCTAATACTTTACTATATTTCCTATCAGCCTTGTTTCTATGCATGTGTGTGGGCATGTATATGTATTTTTTATGTGGGATCATATCACCTCTATATAGTTTGTTATTCTGCTTTTTTATCCAACATCTCATGAAGGCATTATCTACTATGTCTTTGTCTAAAAATATTTTAATTTCCTTCATGGCAGGTAATCACAAGTTAATCAATCTCCTATTGAATATTAAGATTGTTTCCATTTTTTGCTATTATGACTGATTTTAGTGATTGATGCCTTCAAATATAAACCTTTCTCGTCTCTGATCTATTTCTAAATGAAATTACTGGTTTACAGGGTTTGAGAATTTTTTTCAGGTCCTCAATTACTTATTTGAAAGGCTGTATTTTTTTCCCTTTCTTAAAATATATTAGCAATATTTCTCAGACGTTTCTATTCCTATAACTCTAGGCACAAAGTAAACACGTACCCCTAGAATGGGGGAAAGAACTGGACAGGCAGGCAGAGGGATTAAAGCTTTTTTATGAAAGGTGTGCTATGCTTGGGATGGGACATAGTAAGTACTCAGTAAGTTGTAGGTATTATGATGATGTTAAATATCCCCAGAGTACATAATTAATACGGATTGCTAATGAGCAGAGCACATGCCTTCGGTGCTTTTTCTGGTGGCACTGGAGTAGGTTTGTGTGAATAGTGTGACCTGTAGATAGATCCACCATCGTCCATTGTTGGCTGTGGCCAGGAAACAAAGTGGAATTATGAGGCTCAGATTCTTTCCCATTGCCTCATTAGCAGTGTACTCCCATCCGCTGTTTTCCCACTGTGTGTGTTGAAACACTTTGGTGCAGGACAAATTAATTTTCCTTGTGAAACATAGCAGAATTTTCTCTTCCTGTAATGTCTTCCTTCTTTAACTGGGCCGTTCTTTTAGATAACTGTCACTTGCTGGAAGCACTTTCTAAAGCCTGAGCCAGGGTGGTGTGCCCGCTCTTGTATACCAGGGGCACTGGGTGACCACCCTCTCATTGCTCTCATCACTTTATCATGCAGTATTCCTTGACTTGTCAGTGTCTCCTGTAGGGGGACCGTCTTTAAGTCCTTTGAGGGGAGAAGTATTGTGTTAATCAAATTTGTATGTCCAGCATATAGCACCTATCACATACTAAAACTCAAATATTGAAAGTCAGTTTAAGGGAGTGTTTTGTTTTTTTTTTAGGAAAAAAACTAAGTAATGTAAGTATGGAAGAAATTGGTAAATAATAAAGAAGACTTTTAAATTGAAGAAAATGTAGGAAATAGTAGTGTTGTAAAATTCATGGTATGGGTCAAGGGTGGTACAGGGTCACTGGCAATTTCCTTTCAGAAAATGACACAAAAATTAGAATCTCTTCCCCCCCCCTTTTTTTTTTTAAAGAATTGATACATTTATACCTGCATAAAAAATTTGGAAAATTCCATAGAGTAGAAGCATAAGTAGTCATTAGATTGAGAAAAAATAATTGTAAGATGAAAGAAAAATGGCTGATTTCCCCAATAAATAATTCTTAAAGGAAAAAAAATCCCTTGAAAAATGGACAAAGGACATAAACAATTAACAAAAGAAAAATAAGTTACCAATAAGATACGAAAAGATATTAACATTTCTAATATTGAAAGAAAAGCAAATAAAAGAATTATGAACTTTTGGGTGGGGGAGGGAGACCAATCAGATTTGGTAGAGACTAAAGAGGAAGAATGCCCAGTGTTTGGGGAAAGTTTGAGAAAACAGGTTCTTTTACTCACTGTTGGTGGAGTTATCAAATTTATGGAATGTTTTAGAGGAGATTTGAGAATACAAGCCAAAATTTTGCATATAAGTATTCTTTGACCCCCAAATTTTATTTTGTTTATAGGAATTTCTCATAGAGAAACACACACAAAAGCTTATAAAGAGGGAAGCGGGTGTGGCTCAATGGGTAGAGCCCCCGTTTACCATACAGGAGGCCCCGGGTTCGCTTCCCGGGGCCTCCTTGTGAGGGCAGGCCCGCCCACGCGGCGCGGTGGACTGATGCAGCAGGACCTCACAGCAAGGGGGAGATAAGCAGACACGGAGGAAACACACAGCGAATGGACACAGCAAGCACAAGCAGCAAGGGGGGTATAAATAAATAAATAAATAAATCTTTTTTAAAAAAAATAAAGCTTGTAAAGGTGTGTATTGAGTGTTCGTTTATAATATTGCTGGTAATAGTGAAAATTTGGAAACAATAGATCAATGTCCACCAATTGAGGTTTGTATAAACAAACTATATGATGTTCATTCAATGCCTGTTAAAAAGAATGAAGTTAGGTGTGTATATTTGAAATGGAAAAAGATATATGGTATTTTATGTGACAAACCCAGCTTGAAAGACAGTATGTAAAATATAGATTCAAACTCATTTTTTTTTTTAAAGATAAAATATGTATCAAGTTTGGTGACTGTCTATTAATCTTTCCACTTCTTGGAAACCACACTGAGAAAACACAGAATGGTAGAATGCATTTTTAATCTATTTCCATGAGTGGGGGGTTGGAGAATGGAGAATGGATGAGTGTGCCTAAGTGAGCAACTGAAATGCTGACCTGACCACATTCCTTAATATCATCTGCTGTTTTCCTTCACTAAGGAAAGTCTTTGAGCTTGACTCATGAAGTGTTGACTATGATAGGAATTTTCTTAGGTTTACTATTCCTGCTTTCATCTGCATATTTATATTGATATGTTGTTTTTCTTTTAGAACAAAGTCAAGTGAATCAACCAGCTAGACATAAAACTAGACAAGAGTTGTCTGTCATCCCAGTTTCTTTTACAACAGATAGGAAAGGAGAATTTATATAACCACTAGAGCAGGGGTTCTTAACCTTTTTTGTTCCATGGACCCCTTTCCCAGTCAGGTGAAAAACCACAGACCCCTTACTAAATCCACACTATATTGTGTAGTATTTAATAAATATATCACACCCGAACCAACACATCCCCACAAGAATAATGTCTTTTTTTAAATTTCAGTTTAAGCTCACAGACCCCTTGTTAAGAACCCCTGCACTAGGAGCAAACTTTTATTCACGTCAGTCCTTTGCGTGATTTGATGAATCCTTGTGAGTTTGTTGTTACTTTTAGGTTATCTGAACATAAATCATCACTTTGCCTCAGTGAGGTAGAAGTAAATCCCACATTAGTTTTTCATTTTTGGTATAAGGGAATGGAAGCATATAACAAGTGATATATTCAAGAATATAGAGTCAGCTGCCGAGGAATATATAATTAGATTTAATGTTCTGGAGGGTGCTTTATTAAAAGTTGCAGAGAAATAGTTAATGTCTGAGAAATATTTGATAAATGATGAATCTGTGTGTTTGTCTACATTCCACATTGGTTTCTGAGTTTTCTAATTCTATTTCATGCAGTTACAGTACCACCTTACTGGACATTGCAGTGATATCCAGTAGAACTTTCTGCAATGATGGAAATGTACTCTGTCCTTGCTGTCTAATATAATAGCCCCTAGCCACAAGTGATTATTGAAATGTAGTTAGTATAGCATTCTGTCACATATAATATTTTCTGGCTTGCTTTTTGTTTAACACATTTATAGTTTTGCCTCAACAACTATGGTATATGCTTTTTTTTTTTTTTTAAAGATTTATTTATTTTATCTTATTTATCCCCCCCTTGCTGCTTGTGCTGCTGTGTCCATTCGCTGCGTGTCTTCTCTGTGTCTGCTTATCTCCCCCTTGCTGTGAGGTCTTGCCGCATCAGCCCACGGCGCCGCGTGAGCCGGCCTGCCCTCACAAGGAGGCGCCGGGAAGCGAACCCCGGGCCTCTCATGGTAAACGGGTTCTCTATCCATTGCGCCACACCCGCTTCCTGCCGTGAGGTTGCTGCATCAGCCCACCGCACCGCCCAGGCCGGTGTGCCCTCACAAGGAGGCCTCGGGACGCGACCGCGGGCCTCCCATATGGTAAACGGGGGCTCTCTCCACTGAGCCACACCCGCTTCCCTATGGTATATGCTTTTCGTGGCTAGAGACTACATCTTTTATTACACATTTTCAATGCCTGACTATTATTCCTTCCATTTAGAAGTAAATATCTTTGGGTATGTTTCAAACATAGAATTATGGAAGTTAATAGTATTTTAGAGACAATTACTTGATTGGATTGTTTTCAGGAAGAGCTTTTTAGGGCTGTTATGGTTCAGTTAAATTGTTTTCATTTTGGCTAGGAATTCAGGAGACTGAATAGCTCAAATTGTCTTACTTTTTTAAAGACTACTAATATGGGTTATAGAATAGATCTCACTGCATACTGGTTTTGTGTAGATAAAAAGGTCTTTGTGGTGGTGGTAGTGGGTTTTTTTTTTGTTTGTTTTTTGCTTGGTAGAGTAATAGATGCTTTTAAGATAATCTTAAAATAGTTGGGAAATCATAATTATATTGCAGTTGGGGGATTCCTATTTTCCTTTTTCTTCCTTTTTTTTAAAAAAATAAATACAGATACCTCAATCCTGTACTGTTCCTGATTATTTCTTCATTGTCATCTTTGGGCTTTTACCTTCTAATTATTTTATCCTTCCATGACCCACTATTTGCTTTCTTCTTTCATAGTGATAAAAGGGTCAGTTCATCAGCAATTATAAATGTGTATATGCCTCATAACAAAGCTTCAAAATATACAAAAACCAAGCTTTGAGATACAAAAAGGATGAGAATTATCTAATAGCCTTCTCCCAGTAACTGATAAAATTAGACAAAATTAAGGAAGGCTTTAGAACATCACTGTCCAGTAGATGTAATGCAAGTCAACATGTAAATTTAAATTTTCTAAAAGCCACATTTAAAGAAAAAAGAAATAGGTGAGTTTCATTTTAATGATGTTTTATTTAATCCCACATGAAAAATATCATTTCAACATGTAATTAATATTTAAAATATTGCGGTATTTACATTCTTTATATTTATACTAAGTCTCAAAAGCTGGTATGTATTTTACACTTACAGCACCTCTCAACTTGAACAAATCACATTTTAGGTGCTCAGTAGCCATATGTGGCTAAATTATTGGGTCAAAGAAGGAATCATATGGAAAATTAGAAATTTCAAACTAAATGAAAATGAAAAAACACCATATCAAATTAAATTTGACAATCCAAGTGTCCACCTTAAACTACAAAAAGTAGAGCAAACTTAACTCCAAATAAGGTAGCAAGAAGAAAATGATTAACTTTGCAATGTTATACCTCTTCCATTTGATAACTTTTACTAAGTAACTTCTTAGCCCATAATGGCTAGCAGTAAAATTAGTGAGAAAAAAATTGTATTTTAAAAATTATAAGGAACCAATTTATAGTTGAGAGCAGGATTAAATTGTTTAGTAATAAAATGATTTTTATAATAGAAGCCTCAATTCAAATTCACTTTAGTTTTCTGATGTACCTGTTTTGGAAAATATAACCTAGGGGAAAAATTCTAGACATTTTATAAACCTGTAAAACATTTTATTTATTTATTTTTATTTTTTAAAGATTTATTTATTTCTCCCCAGCCCCTCATTGTTTGCATTTGCTGTGTCCATTTGTTGTGTGCTGGTCTTTTTTTTTAAAGGAGGCACCGGGAAATGAACCCAGGACCTCCAATGTGGGAGGGAGGTGCCTAATCCCTTGAGCCACCTCCGCTCCCTGCTTTGTTGTGTCTCTCATTATGTTTTCCTCATATCTCTTGTTACGTCAGCTCGCTGTTTTGCTCCTCTTCTTTAGGAGGCACCGGGAACCAAACCCGGGATTTCCCATGTGGTAGGCAAGAGCTCAGTCGCTTGAGCCACATCTGATTCCCCTCTGAAACATTTTAAAGTTCAGAATTTGAACTTACACTTAAAATAACCAAATCGTAAGCACCTGTGTTCATCCTGTTATGAAGATGTGCATTTACTTTCAGGATAGTGACATTTCCAGATGAATCTGCAGAAGTGATCAGCTCTTAGGAATTTGCATAATCTCATTGAACTGAAAAAATGAACATTTAAATGAAAAATTGAATTTTCTTCCTCATAGGTTTATTGACAAGAAGGAAAGGTTAAGCCAACTTAAGAGCAAGCAAGAAGAATTTCAAAAAGAGTGAGTTTTTTGTTTTGCTTTTTAATTTGTGGAGGTCATGTGTTCATCATTTGGTTTAATTCATTGCTGTGGCTGGCATACAGATATGTGATTGCTAGCTTATTGAACTTAGGGTAAAATCTCTTACAGTGTGGGTGAGTTGAGAATAGAGAAGTAAAAGTGGAGAAATTTTCAAATTTCTAGAAAATATTGGAATCAGAGCCACTGCCTGGTACATAGTTGGCACTGCATGAATATTTAGATAATTGAATCAAACCCATGGCCCTGATGTGTGGCAGACAGGTCCAGGACAGTGGGTGTGATTAAAATTAGTGATAGCGACTTCCTTAGGACATTTCTGCTTCCATTTACCTTTTTTTCTTCTGTATCCGTGTATTGCAAAGTGTGGTTGCAGATCACCTACATCAGAATTAATTAAATAGGATAATGGTTAAAAATGCAGATTCTTGGAATCCTGTCCTTAGATACTCTGATTCAGTAGATCTGGTGAAGCCTGGGAATCTGAGTTTTTAATAAACTCCCCTCTTGCCTCTCTCACTCCCCGGGCTTGAGAGTTGCTGTCCTATAGGACCTTCTGCCTCCAACGGAACTGGTCGCTGTTCTGCAGACACACCCCAGGTGTTTTCCTCTCTGTGCCTTTGTTCAGTGTTCTCTTCATCTCAGTGCTTTTGCTCTCTCTGCAAGTCCTGCCCATCTCTCAAGGATCTTTAGGGTTTGTCTCTCTGAAGCCTTCCCAAATCATGCCATCATGGAGGTTTCACCCCCCTTTGGTGAAAGCAGTTGAAGTCTGTGCCAGTGGCTCCCACAGTGTGATCTGAGCTTCTCAGGAGAGTCTGCGATGGTCAGATAAACGCATTCTCAAGCAGATGAAATGTTCTGAGATACCCTGCATTAGAGACACCTGCTTAGATTTATTAACTCTTCAATTTCTTTAACTAACTTGATCTAGAGATGCTGGTTTATGCCATTTATTTGGTGACTAACTATAGCATTTTAGATTATGAGTTCTCTTATAACTATCATTATAATAATCATTAATTGACTGATGAAAGTTATCGATTATGATTTGAACTATGGCTGTTGTCGAAGGTTTATTGTGGATATTTATAGAAGGGCTCTGGGCAACATTAGAAGTGCAAAGGAAAGGAGGCAAACAATGGCAGCGAACAGGGAATTTGAAATACTATTTCCCACTTTGGTATTTCTAGCCATTTCTAAGAATATATTACTAATAAAAAAGTTCTTTATTTTACATCTTTGGGTTTCACAAAATTTTATGGTATTTAAGAGCATGTTTTCAATGCCCTTCTCCTTACAGAGTGTTAAAAGCTATGGAAGGAAAATGGATAACAGATCAGTTGGTAAGTTGCCTGAAGTATTTAATTTAATCTTTATATTTGAGGTTACATAATTTTAAGTTGGCAAAGCATTAAAAACTCATTTTGAATTTAAATTTATTTTTGATCACTTTTGGCAGTCTCTCTGTATGAATATATTTGTGGTGTGTACGTCTCACATATTTCATCTTGTTATCAAAAACAGGGTATAGGCAATTAATTATGGAGCTATCATAAAGGATAATTATGAAGTCTGGTAGCAACAGAAATACTAGAACAATGTGCTAATACTGTAACAATTGTACACACACACACTGTGGATGGCTTAATGACTAAAATGTGGAAAGTAAACTCGTAAAAAATATTAGAAGGCGATATGGAAGAGTATTTATATAATATTGGGGTGGGGAGGATCTTTATAAGCTGTAACATTTTGACAGGCTTGATTACATAAAAGTTATAAGGTTCTGTATAAACAAAATTAACAATTAAGCTGAGGGAAATTAGTTCAATATATGGAAATAAGGTATTAGATTGAAGGATAATGTGATACTATATAGCTGTTAAAAATAATGTGGCAATATCAGAATGGTAAGTTGTCCAAGATACATATTTTTAAGGAAAAAACAAAAAGCAGGTTAGTGTTATAAAATGATTTCATTTGTGTGTGTGTTTTAAAATATAAATGTTGTTTAAAAAAACCTGAAAAGATACATATCAGACTTCAAATGAGATTTCCCCTGGTAAATGGGAGTCAGGCTGGCAATCACTTTTTCCTTTTCCTCTTCTTTGATGTTTAACTTTTTCCTCATGATAAGCATCACTCATCATTTTTCATATTTACCTAAAAATATTTGTGATATATATAGTTGAGTTTTGTATATGCTCTGAATGTTAGAATAAACAAAATACATTATATGGAAAAAGACCGTGAAGTGCTGTTCATAAAAGAATGCCATTTCCATTTTTTCCAGATTTTCTGTAATATTTTCTAGTTTGTCTGTCAAAAATGTCAATATTGATTCTTAAAGCCTAATACCTTTTAGAAGTGAAAATACCTCATTGATGATCTATTTCTTAGCCTATCAGTCCCTGTGAATCTGTTTTCATATGTCTCTCTGACCCCGTTGGAGTGGTTAGAACTTCATCCACTGTAACATCCTTGCTCTAGTCTGTATCTGGTACCGTCAGACTAATGGACAAGTTTAAAACCCATAGCTTTGTTTTGAGCTTTTAATTATCCACATTTATGGAAATCTGAGAGACATTATACATCATACTTTTTAACTAACTACCGGATCCCATTTTTACTGATTCTTTATTCTCTTTAGGAAAAGCTGTACTTAAATCCTGATAATATGATGAAGAGGCAATTTCATGTTCTTTGTAATTTTCTGAGGTTTCTCAGGAAGTCTTACATAAGCTGTGCACTTAAAAACTTCTGTTTCAGTGCAGTTTTTATTATTTTAAGTAATATTTGTCCATTGTATAAGTGAGATAACACAGTGGTGTTAATAGTCTCCTGAACAAACAGCACTAAGAGCTAGGAGCAGCACTTCAACAGGACTTTGTCTGGCGCTGCAAGTATTCTCCATCTGTGCTGTCCTGTACAGTAGCCACAAGCCACAGGTGGTTATTGACCATTTGACATGTGGCCAGTGTGACTAAGGAACAAAATTTTAATTTTATGTAATTTCCTTTGAGATTTAAATAGCCAAATGTGGCCAGAAGCTACATATTGGCCAGAACAGGTTTGGAGAATATCCATCAACATTTTTCTCTCTGCTCATTGACACATGTAGAAGAACTATGTGACTTTCTCTTTCTTTCTTGATTTTTCTTTTTTAAGCAGCTTCTGCTAAAAAAAACTAGGAAAACATTGAGTTTTCTTTTTCGTAATCCATCCACCATAGCTACAAAAGCTGTAATATAATTATGATGGCCTTTTCTTCTTTATGGTTTCTAAGATATATCTGAAAATAAATAGTAATCCCAGGTTAATCATATTAATTATGAGACCAACCTTGTGATATTTATTGCATTTTTAAAATCAGAGATGGAAAATAATGTCCTGCAAGATGAGGATTGAACAACTGAAACAAACAATATGTAAAGGAAATGAAGAAATGAAGAAAAGTAAGTGATTCCCCTTTCCCCCCAAGATATAGACCTAATAAAGGGATTGTGTGGAATATCACGGGATTAATAAGCTAAAAAGGCATGCCAGCATGGTAAAGTGGTACTATTATTAGTCAGCCAAAGGGGTGCTGATGCAAAGTACCAGAAATCTGTTAGCTTTTATAAAGGGTATTTATTTGGGGTAAAAGCTTACAGTTACAAGGCCCTAAAGAGTCCAACTCAAGGTTGCTTTCTCACCAAAGTCAGTTGCCATGTGTTGAAGCAAGATGGCGGGTGATTTCTGCCTGGTCTCTCAGCACTTCCTGTATCAGTCTCTGGCATAGGGTTCTTATCTTTCTGGGCCTGCTCAGCTGCTTGCTCTGTTCTCTTCAGCTGCAAACTATCAGGCAAATGGCTCATCTCTCCCCAGGCTTTAGCTGTTTGACCCTTCTCCTTTCTGTCACATGACAAAGTTCTCTCTTCTGGCATCTATAGAGCTCTCTCTTCCCATGTGTCTTCTTGAATGAGTGTCCCTTTATATCAGCCCACCAAGGGGGTGGGGACTCAATCTGAGTCATGCCCTACTGACACGGTCAGATTAAAGCCCTAATCTTAACAGGTAATTTAATCAAGACATGTCAGCTGAAATCTAATGCATTTAAAGGGTATCATACCCAGAGGAATAAATTAGTTTACAAACATAATTTCTCTTTTTGGGATTCATAAATCCATAGGTACTCAGAACTTGTATGTGTATATATGCATGTATATGTAATAGAGAGAGACAAAGAGAGGTAGGGAGACAATAGCAAGATTTTAAATGACAAATTTGTATTAGGGTTCTCTAGGGAAACAGAATCAACAGGAGATATCTGTAATTAGCATGAGATTTTATAAAATTCTCTCATGTGACCATGGGGATGCACAAGTCCAGATTCATAGGTAGGCTGCAAACCAGGGGCTCTGATGAAGGTCCTTGATGCGTTCTCAGGAGATGTTGGCTTTCCAAAGATGAGCTGGAACATTCTCCCTGAATGCTGAAATCACTTCCCCTTTTAAGGCATTCAACTGACTGGATCAAATGTCACTCCTTGCCAACTCCTTGGTTGATTGTAGATGTAATCAGCCATCTATGCAATAAACTCTCTGGTGACTAAAGTCCATAAATGTCCTTGTATTACAGTTAGCCCAGTGCTTGCTTGACCAAACAACTGGGCACCATTACCTGGCCGAGTTGACACATTAGCCTATCACAAAATTTAAGTGAAGTAAACTTGGACAAGTTCATAGTTTGCCTTCTTCTCCTTATAAATCACTTTAATAAGGAATTTCTTTTATAAATACACAAATATAGAGGGCTTACATAATCTGCTGCCTTTCTCAGTTAACAAAGTCAAGGAATGTTTGTTTCCCATTTTGCCTTAGCTGATAGGAAGTATAGAGTCTCTCTAACTTGGCATTCAATTTTAATAATTGGCTTACTTCAAAAGCACAGAATTTTGGCTTTTTCTCTCTTAGTGGCTTTTGTACGTACTTTAATCTGTGTTACATTATATTTGTTCACTTCATATTAATCATAGATGATTGTCAAAAGTTAAGATAGACACCCCTTAACTATATCCTTACAAATACCCGTGTACTTCTGAAGATAAATGTTAATAGTTTAGAATAAGTCACCATCATACTTTTTTGTTTTGTTTTGTTTCTTACCCTAACCCTAACATGTATTTTGGATCCCTTTCTTGTCTACTCATTGCTCTCTCAGAAGCAAGTATTTTATAGTAGGATGTGATTTTAAAATCTTCCTTTGAAAATGTTTGAGCTAATAAAGAACTTGCATGCATGAAGTTTTACAGGATTAGAAGCTAGAGGGGCAGGTAAGCAGGGTGAAGAGGCGCTTACAACTGCAGACAACTGATTACCTGCTGAATTTTATATGCATCCTCCAAAGGCTTCAGTAGCACCATAGGAACTTGTTATTGAACGTTGGTTCACCCTCTTTTCCCATCCTCCTATGTTGCTCAGACCAGGGATTTGGTTCACCACGCCTCTGTGAACCTCCTGAAATTGCTGGATTTATTGAACATGTGCATTTCTCTGATAAGCAAATTTAAAGCTCTGATTAGCTCCTTTTAACAGGTTCCTAACTCCAAAAAAACCCCAAAACAACACCCACAGAAAATGTAAAACATGACTCTAAAGCAGTGGACCCTAAGAACTGTGGTTTCCATCCCTAGGTAATCATCAGTCACCTGGTGACCTTTTTAAAATCTAGTGAGAGAATCCTGGGATTCACCCTGGATTATGAAATTAAAATCTCACAGATGGAGACTAGATCAGTGGTTCTCAAACTATCTGTAGTGAATAACCAGTTGGTTTTTTTGTTTCTTTTTAATTGCCAATCTGTCATAAACTGATACTTTTGTAAAATACAATAAAAACTTAAATATTAAGAAAATGATCACACATTTGGATATCACAGTAATATCAAATTGCTGTAAATTTCTAAACACTGTATTTCTGTTTCTTTTATTGTGGGCTGGTAACGGTTTGCAGCCAGACCCAAATTTTTAGTAACACTGCTTTGGGTTGGGAATCCCTGATCCTTAGGATATAAATATAGTCTAGTTCCTACCCTCTGGGCCAGACTCAAAATTTTGCAAGCAATTTTAAGGGCATTAATGGATTTCAGAAACTGTATGTGGACCAAGCCCACAGATTAAGAGCTTGCTATCCAAGTGTCTTTTTTTTTTCCTCCCTATTACTTTGTTGTTGGAATATCACATTGAAAAAGGGGAACAAATTATAAACTGTAGAGTCTGATGAAATAGTTCCAGAATTGTAGGATTTAAGATACACATAATACAGAATAGTACAGATATATTATGTGGCATGGATAGGGAAATGAGATTGTATGAAACTGCAGGATAAATTACTTATCCAAAGACACTCAAAAAGCAAGAGCAGATTACAGAAAGAGCATCAAAATGTCTTGACATTTAGGAGATGCTTGGAGAGAAGGACATTAAATTCTTGAGTGCTGAGTGTCCATTAGGTACAGATTGGGTCACTATGATGCTTTCCTGTCTACATGAGAAGGGGTCGTGATAATTAGATTTGACACTGTCCTAAAAGAAATCTGACCATTCTATGATTCAGCCATGGTTAGACAGATTGATTTGAGAACTTGTAAAGAGCAGAGATCATGAAAGGGAATGAGCTTGCTAGAAAGTAAGTGTGGGATGGAACCAGTAGAAATAACCTTTAGGGCATGCATATTGAGCAGGTATGGTAAAGAGATGCATTGGAGGAAAAACAAAACTTAAGGAATTTTATGCCTGCAGCTAAGTACCTAGGTCCTCATTAAAATAGGGTGGGTTCAGTCCACAGATGTTTATTAGGTGCCTGTTATATTCTAGTCAGGAGATAAGGCTTCATTTGGACCTGATATAAGGGGATTGAAAGCTGTGTGCCACAGGAGGGGCACAAACATTACCATAGAGCTCTGGGGACCATTTTGGAGGGGTTTCCTGTTGAATAAGGAAAATTTGGGACATAGGAGCAAATAGAGAGGTTTCCTTGAGAGATGTTGATTTCAACAGTGTGGGATGAGTGTTTAGGAATGATGACTGGTTCAGCATTCATCCATCGTCCATACACCCATACATTTATCTAAGTAGTTCCACTTTGTGGAAAGGATTTTAACAATCGAGTAACTGAGCAAGGCTAGAGTGAAGGGCGGACTGAAGGGGACTGTGGGAGATATACCAGTGTGGGGGTGGCCTCAAGGCCAAGGAGTTTAGTCTATATTTGAAGAGAACCACTGAGCATGGGCCTTAGATTTTGAGGACTGATCCCATAGAGTAGGGCATGAAGTCTTGGAATAGAGCCTAGCTGGAGATAGGCAGAGTTTTGGTGAGAAGTAGGGAACCTAGCTTAAAATGTATTAATATCAAAAGGAGGTTTTCTGGGGAAAATAATGAGCTTGGTTTTTGTTGTTGTTGTTGTTTAATTTCTCCCCACCCCCTTGTTGTTTGCACTTGCTATGTCTGTCTTTCTTGTTTCTCTTTTACGAGGCACCAGGCACCAGGAACCAAACCCTGGACCTCTGATGTGGGAGGGAGGCACCTAATTGCTTGAGCCACCTCCATTCCCTGCTTTGTTGTGTCTCTTATTGTGTTTTTTCTTCGTGTCTCTTGTTGTGTCATCTTATTGTGCCAGCCTGCCGCGCCTGCCTATCGGCACCAGCTCGCTGTCTTCTTTAGGAGGCACCAGAAACAGAACCAGGGATCTCCTGTGTGGTAGGCGAGAGCTCATTTGCTTGAGCCACATCCGTTTCCCGAGCTTGGTTTTGAACTTGAGTTTGAGCCTCCAGAGAAGTCCCTAGGTGTCTTGAGATTTTACAGCTTTCTTTTGCTGCTCTAACGAAGTTTAGTTACAACCCAAAGCCCTACCAGATCTTGGGATCCTGAACCTGAAGGAGCTCCACAAAAATCTGACCGGATATGTGTATATATACTCTCCTGATTTTGTGTGGGCAGGCCTTTGTTTCCCTTGGGGTGCTTAAAGTTCTAGGAGTCTACTAGGTGCTCACTTGACGTGTCCCCTGGAACTTTGCAGAGCTTTTGGTCTATTTCTGTTGCCCATCCTTCTTTGGTACATGACACCTACTGGGAGATTATCTCTTAAGTTTTTTATGTTTCAGGCACACCTAGGAGGTTTCTAAGGAAAATCAGACAACCAATATGTTTTTCAAACTTGAGTTAGATAACTTCTCTGCCCAACACAGCTATGCTTTGGGGTTTATTATAAGAAAGTTAGGTACTTCCTATGCTAAACTTGAACTTGATCATAGTTGAGTGACTCCTTTTATTAATGACAGTTACAAATGGGAATAAAGAGTCATTTTAATGGTGGTCCCCTATGCTTTCTATGTAGTATCTACTTGAACTAAACTCTCAAATTTCTACTTATTGAGCATTACCTAGTTTGTTTTTTTGAGGTTTTGCTTTCAGTTTAGACTGCAGGGTAGACACTTACACTTGTCAGGTAGGGTTTTATAGTACCCAAGAACTATTTTGTAGAGGTGATTGTTGGATGTGATTTTATTTATTTTAGATTCTGAAGGCCTTGTCAAAACTAAGGAAAAAAATCAGAAGCTTTACAGTCGAGCACAACGGCACCAAGAGAAAAAGGAGAAGATCCAGAGGCACAATCGCAAACTTGGTGACCTGGTGGAAAAAAAAAACATGGACTTAAAAAGTCATTATGAGCGTCTGGCAAATCTTCGGCGATCTCATATATTAGAGCTCACCTCTGTCATTTTTCCAATCGAGGAAGTGAAGACTGGTGTGAGGTACAGTAAACAATTCTTTTGACTCTTAGAATAGATCATATTCCAAGTAGTATTTTTTAAGTATGTCAGCATCTCATTTAGTGGGCCTCCTTCTGGGGTCATATGTCTTATCTGCTTCAGCAAACAGCACACACCGCATGAAGTTGGCAAGGCATGCAGGGTGAAGGGCGGTGGCTCTCAGAGAAGTGGGGCCAGGCTTGTGTAATCTTACAGAGCTTCCAGGCCAGGTGCTGACACACATGCCTGGCTGAGAACCATTTGATGGGTGAATGGGTTGCATTCCCAGTTGGGCCCTTTATTAGTTGTGTGACGTGAGGTAGGTTGTTGAACCTCGGGTCTTATTTATTAGTTAATATATAAGAAAACACCCAGGGTTCAGGGTCTCTCACGTGTTGGGCACAGCACCTTGACTTAGCCTTTTCCTGGTAACCATCCTTTAGTGTATTAGTTGCTTTTGAGCACTGAATACTATGATTTTATTCTTAGGCTGTAGTGCCTTGATACCCTTGGAAGTCATCGGATTGGACAAGGCAGTGGTTTCCCCTCCTGGCTGATGATCTGAGTCACCTTTGAAAAATATAGGTTCCAGAGGCCACTTCTCCAACCTTCCAGAGCATCTCATAATACTTGTATATTTTTAAACTTCCCCAGATGCTTCTGATGATCAGCCAGGTTTGGAAATCACCACTGATGAGCTTAGTTGCTTTCTCACAAACCACCGGGCTGTCCTAGTTGGTGGTTTTCCTGTCTATTCTGGCAGCTCTGACTTCTGGCACCTCTCATTGGAATATGACAGTCACTGGACTATTGCTCGTTTGGTCACTATTCTTTCCAACCTCTACTTCAATCTGTCCTTTGTTCTGCTGCCAGAATTAGCTTCCTAAAACCCTAAAAAAGTCTGATCATTTGAAACCTGTTCTCTGGCTCTTTCAAAGTAATTTATCATTAAAAATACTTAGCAAATGGAGGGCGGGGAGGCAGATTCAAAATAAAGCAGAATAGAAAGTTCAGAAATAGACTTTGTGGGAATTTAGTATATGATAAAGGTGGCATTTTGGATCAGTGGGGGTAAGTTGGTTTATCAGGAAATTGGTTTCAGAACAGCTGGCCAGCCGTGCGATGAAATGAGAAGTCTGCATAAAGCACTTTGCGGCATACTGAAGTACCATGGTTGGCTCAAGGAAAAGCCCTTGAATGGTGGAGTTGCAAGATGAACTAGCTGCTTTCTTCATAGAACACTAAGAACTACTGACAGACTTGGGTATTAGAGAGATTGGGGGCGGGGGTGGGGGGGGGAAGACAGGCAAAAAAGAAACCTTATGCCAAATTAAATTCTAATGGGTCAAAGATTTAAATATTAAAAAACATTACAGTAAACAGAGACTGAGGCACTGTTCCAGATGAAAGGAGATTAAGGAGACCAACAGCTAAATGTGTTGTGTGATCCTGGACCCCAAAAGGACATTAACAGGACAACTGGAGAAATTTGAAGGTCTGTGAATTAGTTAATAGTAGTGTAGTAGTGTTAATTACCTGACTTTGATGAGTGGCTTATAGAATTAGCCATAGCACCTCCACCCACAGTTTAATCTGTGACAACCAGCAGGAGTTATCTTATGTGTATGTTATGGCAGAAGGAAAAAAGATTGGAGACTCACTGGCCAAGAGGACAGAATCTAAACTTAGTGCTGCACAGAAGGCCCTTCCCAGTCTCCCCACTTCCTACTTTTCCAGTACCATCTACTGGATCTTCCCTTGTGCATCTTCCCACACCAACCCCACTAAACATCTCTGTCCCCCAGACACACTGTGCTGTTTCTCCCTCAGCGCATTGGTACCTGTTGCTACTTCTCACAGCCATGGTTGGCTCAAGGAAAACCTTGAATGGTGGAGTTGCGAGATGAACTAGCTGCTTTCTTCATAGAACACTAAGAACTACTGACAGACTTGGGTATTAAAGAGATTTGCAAAAAATGTAAAACAATGGATTTTTTTGTTTTGAAAAAATGTAGATATTTTTTCATTAAAAATGTGCTATGTGAACACATAATAGGCTCATTATTGTTATTTTTGAGTGATTGAGTAAACAGTGTAAACTTTTCTCAGTTTTAGTTTCTAAGGCAGTAAATATTGATAGCTCTAACCCACATAAACAAAAGCTCTTAGGGGATATCAGAAAATTTTAAGCCAGGAAAGTGTCCTGAGACCAGATAGCTTGAGAACCTAATAATTTGAGGCCCTAGCTCAGGTGGGTGCTGTCTTCCTCACACATGTGAGACCTTCTGTACCACAGCTGGATAATCATCATCTCTCATAGCATTTGCTTATTTGTATTCTGCTTAAGTTCCTGTGCTCACATGTAACCTTTTAATGTTCTGGCATTTCTGGCAAGTATACTGGCATGCCCTTTAAAACTCAGTCTCTTGAAATCCTTCTGATTTTTAGAGATCCCGCTGATGTGTCTTCAGAAAGTGACAGTGCCATGACCTCCAGCACCGTGAGCAAGCTTGCTGAGGCCCGGAGGACAACTTACCTTTCAGGGAGGTGGGTCTGTGATGACCACAATGGAGACACCAGCATTAGCATTACTGGACCTTGGATTAGCCTCCCTAACAATGGGGACTACTCTGCCTACTACAATTGGGTGGAAGAGAAGAAAACGACGCAGGGGCCTGGTAAGAAGCAAAACTTTTTTGAAAACTCATATATATATATTTGTGTGTGTGTGTGTGTGTGTGTGTGGTAAAATTCACATAACATAAAATTAACCATTTTAAAGTATACAGTTCAATGGCATTTAGTACATTCACAGTGTTGTGCAACCATCTCCTCTACCTGGTTTTTCATCACTGTAAAGGTAAGCCCTGTATACATGAGCAGTCACTCCCGGTTTTCCCCCAGCCCATGGCAACCATGAATCCATTTACTGTCTCTATGGATTTGCCTGCTCTGGATAATTCATGTAAGTGGAATCATTACAATGTGTGGTCTTTGGCATCTGACTTCTTTGACTTCTTTCACGGTGTTTTTGAGGTTCATTCTCATTGTAGCATATATCAGCACATTGTTACTTTTTTAAAATTAAAATTTTTATTTTGGAATAATTTTAAACTTACAGAACAGTTGCAGAAAACAATACAAAACCCATGCAGAGAACTCCAACATACCTCCCACCCGGATACCCAGATCCACCAATTTTTAGCATTTTGCTACATTTGTCGTATTATTCTGTCTATCCGTCTAGCCATCCATCCACTTTATTACTTTTTATGACTGGGTAACATTCCATTCTATGGATACACCACATTTTGTTTATGCACATATCAGTTGAGGGACTGAAAACATGTCTTTTAGATAATTCACCTTTTGAAGGTTAATATTCCTTTCTTTATATAGAAAGGCCTCACTATTATAAGAAGTGTATTTAGCCTGTTGAATCCTATTTTTATTTTATAACTTTGTAAAGAGCTTGTTTTAGCAGTCCTAAATGGAGACTCCAATAGCAAAACCCTTTAAAACTGCTGCAATTTATCTTTGGTGGAGAAAAATTGTTCATTTAGTCATTCAACAAACAGTGAGCATGTGCCAGTGATACAAAGTGACTAAGACAGGTGTGGCCTTTTCCCTTCTGTGGGGAGAAGGGCAGGAAACAAGTAAATGATCAGAGTACCCACATGGCAAGTGGGGGCTGTGAAGGGAAGCAGCAGCATCATGGTGGAGCAGGTGGGCTAAAGAAGAATCCACTGCTTTTCATAGGGTAGTCAAGAGGGGCTACTGGGCAGGTGACATTGAAGTTGGACATCAGTTCTGTTCATACATTAAGCTACATCTTCAGATCCAAGTGGTTCAGGTTTTAATTTTATTTATACTTTAATTTCATTTGTGCTGGGCTTCTTTAGGCCCATTCATTTTTATTGCGTTCTACTTGGTATAAAACCTAAATGATGAAAACGTCTTTTTTTGGCCATGGAGCTTTTATGAGTGAGGAGTAAAACGGAACCATCAACAATGTAATGAAAAAATTACAGATTTTAAAATCTATATTTAAGAATAATTGGAGATGGGAGATAGTTTCTGTTGAAATTAAAGTTGTTTTGTGTATGATTTTTGTTTTTATATTATAGACATGGAGCATAATAATCCCGCTTACACGATCAGTGCTGCATTGTGCTATGCGACTCAGCTGGTCAACATTTTGTCACATATACTTGATGTAAATCTTCCTAAAAAATTGTGCAACAGGCAAGTAATTGGATGTGGTGATGTCATCCTCATCTTGGTGCTCTTAAGTGTTCTTATTTACTGTAATTAAACCAAAAACAAGAATATAAAAGTATAATCAAGGCAGAAAAAGTTTGACTATGAAACATTGAGATTAATTTCATAAGCCTCATGTAAAATCCATTTCATTATTTTCTAAAAGTCTTTGAAAAAAACCATAGAGTATTAGTATTCTCTATGAAAAAATAGATGGAGAAACCAAGATATCCAGAGTATGCTGCAGATCCTCATGTAAGAACTGTAAATTGTAAGAGGTGTGTGTGAAGTTATTTTTTTTTTCCTTAATAAACTAGCATGGTTTAAAATTTTTTAAATTTCAAAAAGGTTATGCAGTCTATCCAGTTCTCATCAAGACCTCCTCACCCCCATCCATTGCAAGCAAATATAAATATATATTATTACTGTTGTCCCTTTTTTAAATACAAAAGCTAGCATGCTATTCTAAAGTGTTCTGGACCTTTTTTTTTTTTT
>JAQZBX010034419.1:0-24989 GCA_029593785.1 Cabassous unicinctus
TTGATTGCATCTACAAATGATTGCATCTACAATCAACAAAGGAGATTGCCCTCAACAATGTGGAGAGTCTCCTCATTCAATCAGGTGAAGGTCTTAAAAGTCAGACCTGAGGATTTCAGAATCAGAAAAAAGAATTTGTTTCTCAACTTAAGTCAGCCAGCTTCCCCTGGGGAAAATAGACTTGCCAGATTGCAGAATTACCTTTACCAGTGTTTACCAGCTTGTGGCCTGCCCTATGGAATTCAAACTTGCCAGCCCCATGACTGCATAAAGCCAATTCCTCATAAGTCTCTTTTATTTTTATTATTTTATTATATATATGTATACATAATGTTTTTTTTCCTCTAGTATACCCTGACTACTATACAAGGATACTGTCTTGTTTATATACCCAATTTCCAATTCTAATTGAAAGCACAGAATGTCAGAATGAAGAAACTATATTTGGGTTAATCCTCTGTACCAAGAACAATGACTAGGTACGAACTAATCTCAAACCTGTATGACTGAAATTACTCTCACCAAAACATTTGCTCCCAGACCAAAGAGAAGACTGCCACAAAGAGAAATACTAATCTCTACCCTATGGGTCATAAGCTTCTTAAAATCCATAAAGTAGAAGTTTACAGCTTCAAAACTTTTAAAATCTAGTTTCCATCATATTTCCATTATGTATACATGAATGGTTGGGTTAACCCAGGAAAATAAAAGTTTTATTCTATTGAATAATGCATTATGGATGTCATAAGAATTTAGAAATAAGCTTCATAACATTTTTGGGCAAATGAATTGTATACATTCTATTAAATGTAAGAGATCAGACACATGCTCGCTTATGTCTGTTCCTTCTGGAAATCTTACGAAAATGATAGAAAAGGTGTATAAATTCACAAAGTGAATGAAAGAAGAGACAACAGTGGATGAGAGATATAAACTAATATTTGGAAGATAGAAAGCAGATGGACAGTGGAAACTGACTTAGTAGAGCAGAAGCTGAATCCTAAGTGGATTTTTCACAAAAGAACCTGAGAAAAAAAACAAGAATCAGAAGAACAAAATACTTTAATTAATGGAAGTAGGCAGGGGCCCAAAAACAGGGTGGCTGGTTGACAGTTTGAATAAAGAGTGATGAGATGTCCAGGCTTCCTTCCCCATTATTTAGAACCAAGTGCTTATGCCTCCCACGCCCAGAAAGAAATTGGAGCTGAGATTTCACACTGAGACCCACAAGGCACAGGAAAGAGAGTCATTAGGGCATTAAAATAAAAGTAGGGGAATTAAGTTCAAATTTAGAAACTGAACTGTGAACTCTTCTCCTTCCCTCCTGGTAAACTCCTACAAATTGCAGTCTGACCATATCAGCTTCAGGTAGGAGATTGGACATTCCTTCTCTGGAGTAATTAATTTCGGGGCAATGCCAACAACTTTTGATATTTTAGACTCCAGCAACAAAATGAACAGGTCCATATCCATTCACTAGCGTGAAGCCCACCAACCCACATGCCAACCCCACCATGAACACACATCATTTAATCAGTTTTTAAGCGACTTCTAAAAATCAGTAGAGAGCTAGGCATTGCCAGATATTTGAATAAGACCTCCTAGAAGAAAGCAAGTGTCCAAAACAAACAGGAAAAAGATTTTGAAAAGAAAAAAATTCAGTAAAGTAGAAGAAAACTTCTAAAAAATCTCATTAGCATCCTCAAGAGGATAAGGGAACATCATGCATCTTGGTTTTAAACAGGAATCTTGATATTAAATGCAAAACAATTGAAAAAGTGAACTATCATAGTTAATGTGAAAATATTTTGCATAATAAAATCAAAGAAATCTTTTAAAAAGTGAAATATAGATTGAACCATATGAAATTACCATTTTGTAAATCAGAAATGATCAAATCTCAATATTCATATGATTCAGTTTAAGAGAAAATAAAGAACATGAGAATATGGGAGAAAAATTAAGACAGAAGATTAATCATGGAGTCCAAATAGTCAGCTGGTAGTAGTCCCAGAAAGAGAAAAACACAGCTAGAAAGGTGATATTGTTAACTATGAAAAAATCTCAAAGAATTATACTTTGTTATTTTCTATCTTTGAAGGGTCCAGTGCCAGTGCAATAAATTGGCTAAGAAATGACCCATATCAACAAAAATTTTCAAAATACCAGGAATACAAAGAAGATCCTCATAGTTTCCAAATAGATACAAACAAAAATTGTTCACATACAAAAGAATAAGAGTTAACATGGCATTAGGCATTTCAACAGTTACCCAGAAGCATAGAAGACAACTGGTCAATGCCTTGAACACTCACTTCTCCCTTAATTCTTTGTTGGGGTAGATTACAGATATTTAAAAATATATAATGTTTCAAAATATCTGCCTCGAATATAATACACTTTCTCAGATGGAGGATGATGTCATCAAAAACAGAGGGTAAGTCATGAGAGAGGAAAGCTTGAAATCCATAAAACAAAGGAAGCAATAAAAGAGAAAGAGCAGTAAAGCAATCAATGAACGGGTGATGAATAAATGAATAGAATGACAGCTGTGCAGCAGGCATAGAGAGCAGTGTATTTGGAGCTATTGGATGATGATGACAAAAGGGAGATTTCCATGGGGGATGGAGAGAAAAAAAATCAATATGTTTGATCATATAAATAGCTTTTCCAATGAGGAGTTTTACTATTTTATTACAACATTTAGCAAGAATTATTTAGAAGTATGCATAAAATTAAGCAAAAGGTAAACAAAAATAAAATAAAAGATAATTACTATATCCAAGAAAAACTACAAGTTGTTTAAGAAGGAAATTGAATCAATCATTTGTTGTTTTGTTTTGTTTTTGGCTAAGCAGTGAATAATCATATAGTTAAAATAATGCAGACACTGAAAAATTATTTAACACAAAATGATGATGTAATTATGTACTATTCATAGAAGAGAGGAAATGAGTTGGGTATAGAAAATAGTTCTAGAATTGATAATTCAGTATAGCATTGTATGAATATTGTTTGGAAATATGGAGGAAAAATGAATAAACACTTGGAAAAATTATAAGCTATTTCTTCTGGAGACTGTGAGAATGAGGTGGTAAAATAGAGGATTGCCACTTTTGTTATGAGTCTTATGGCAAAATTTTATCTTTAAAATGTGTGATTAACTTGAATGAGGATTTACTATAAATTTTACTATTTGAAGTCAGAATGCATAGACCTAGTGGAGTGAAGTTATTTTATAACATTTTTGTGTCAAATAAAAATACTTTCTTTACCAAACATAAAATTTCCAATATAAACACCATTTCAACTCACTCATGTTTGTCATTTAACATAGCTTTGAGAAAACGCCTTATTAATGCTAAGCACAAAGAGTGGTTTCCAAAGGATTTCTATTTGGAAGGATATATCTGAGGCTATTTTTCTCTCAGAAAGCCAACAAAGAGTTAGATCTGTATTTTTATGGACCGACTGAAATCTGATGTAGAAAATCACCCAAGAAAATACCAAGGTACATTATTTAAGCTATTTGATGATAGAAGAATCAAACTTGGTTTCGATCAATTGATACTTAAACATACGTGAATATCTTTAAGAAGATCAAAGCAATGTTAATCTTCTTATTCAAGAATCACATTAATCCTCAAAAGAATGAACAGGTGTGAAGTCAGCTTAAAAGATTAACACAGTTATTGTGTTAAAAGCAGGTCTGGGGTTAGACTTAACAGTCTTAAGTATTAAAGAGACTAGGAAAAGCCAGGTGAAGTAGTTGTGTCTTTGAAGCCATTACATTGTCTAATATGGGGATCGTGGTCTTTATTCCTCTGGTTATACAGGTTTATGACCATAACAGCACATAAAATCTTATATTACCGATTTGCATATCTTTGGCAAATAAGTCCTTTTCTGTAAAAACTAAAAATGAAAAACAAACAAACAAACAAACACCTAAAGAAATGAAAAGGAAAAGGAAAGGAAAGTCTTCAGGAGCTAAATGAAGATAATCATGATAGAGTCCAAGGATGCCAATCTCTATACCCTATGAAGGGAGTGTAATGGTTGAATTAGATATTTGACACTAGCTGGGTATAACACAGACAGCTGCCTGCACCCCGATGAGACATGAAACCCACCAAGAGACATTGTCTTGTAAAACTGTGTAGTGGAATAAAGCTACAGCCAAATAAAATAAGCATGGGAACATGTGCCCAGTGGGCCGTGTGCCTAGTGGGAATCCTGTTAGATAATCTCAGATCTGACAATGGGAAAATTGTGCATCAGGATAAAATATTCTAAATTTCCCCAGTTTCTCTTTGAGCAGCATTTAACACTGTTTTCTGATGTCAAAATTTCATTTTCATTCCTATACATATGCTCAAGTTTCCCACACCCCGTCAGAACTTTCTTACATTTGCACAAGATTATGACTTTAATTATATCTGCCAACTCTCCAAAGTACTCACACGTATAATCTAGGATTGTAAAGTGAGAGGCCTTGGCTCCCAAAAATGAAGTGTTGGGCTTCAGGATACAGCACAAACATTAAATTAGAGAAGAAAAGGTGCAGTGTGCATTGCCAGTATCCCTGAAATTGCCTGTCTTTATAGCTAGCGCTGAGCAATCCTAAAAAGTTTATCAACAAAGAAACTGTAACAGTGATACATAATTGTAATAGTTAAGTTCATATGTCAGCTTGGCCAAGTTTTAGTGTCAAATTGTTTGGTCAAGCAAGTACTGGCCTGATTGTTACTGTGAGGACATTTCATGGACTAAAATACTCAGTAAGGTGATTGCATCTAAGGCTGATTACATCAACAATCAGTGGAGGAGATTGCCTTCAACAATGAAAGAAGTCTCATGCAATCACTTGAAGACTTTATAAGAGAAGTGATGATTTCATCAGTCAGAAGAGAGAATTTCCACCTCTACCTCAGCTTCTCCTAGAGAATTCATTGAGGTCCTTCACTGGAGTTCCCAGCTTGGAGTCTGCCCTTAGGAATTTGTACCTATGTCATAATCTAATTCACAGGGAATTAGATTATCTTTTTTTATCTCTCCCTCCCAACACAAATCACCTGGTCCATGATATTGATGATATCATGTTGATTGGACCTAGTGAGCAAGAAGTACCCACTACTCTAGACTTATTGGTAAGGCATTCACGTATCACAGGGTGGAAGATAAATCCCACAAAAATTCAGGGCCATCCACCTCGGTGAAATTTCTTGGTGTCCAGTGGTGGGGTGCATGTCAAATATCCCTTCTAAAATGAAGGATAAGCTGTTGCATCTGGCCCCTCTTACAAACAAAAAGGAGACACAACAACTACTTGGCCTTTGGATTTTGGAACTAATATATTTCTCATTAGTGTTGTGCTACTCTGGCCCATTTACTGAGCGACCTGAAAAGCTGCTAGATTTAAGTGGGGACTGGAGCCAGAACAGGCTCTGCAACAGGTCCAGGCTGCTGTACAAACTTCTCTACCACTTGGGCCATATGATCCAGTAGATCCAATGGTGTTGGAAGTGTCAGTGGCAAATAAAGATGCTGCCTGAAGGCTTTGGCAGGCCCCTTTAGGAGAATCACAACATAGACCCTTAGGATTGTGGAACAAAGACTTGCCATCTTCTGTGGATAACTAATTTCCTTTTGAGATACAGTTTTTGGCCTGCTACTAGGCCTTAGTAGAGACTGAACACTTAACTAGGGGCCACCACGTTACCATGTGATCTGAGTTGCCTGTCATGAGCTTGGTTATTGCCTAACCTGCCAAGCCATAAAGTTGGGTGTGCACAGCAGCACTCCATCATCAAATGGAAGTTGTATATATGAGATGGGGCTAGAGCAGGTCTTGAAGGCATAAGGAATTTACATGAGAAAGTGGCCCAAATTCCCATGGACTCCAAGCTTGCCACATTACCTTCTCTTTCCCATCCCACAGCTATGGCCACTTGGGGAGTTCTTCATAATCAGTTGACTGGGGAACAGAAAGCTTGGGCCTAGTTTACAGACAGTTCCTCATAGTATAAAGGTGGGATTTATCTTCCACCCTTTGATATAAAGGTCCCACCCAAAAGTGGACAGCTGCAGTACTACAGGCCCTTTCAGGAACATGTCTAAAGGATGGTGGAAGGCGAAATCCACTCAGAGGATGGAATTTTGAGCAGTTCATGTGATTGTTCATTTTGTTTGGAAGAAGAAATGGTCAGAGATGTGCTTGTATACTGATTCATGGGCTATCACCAATGGCCTGGATGGTCAAGGACTTGGAAGAAACATGATTGGAAAATTGGTGCAAAAGAGGTCTGGGGAAGAGGATGTGGATAGATCTTTCTGAGTATACAAAAAACATGAAGCTATTTGTGTCCCATGTGAATGCTCACCAGAAGGTGACTTCAACAGAGGAAGATTTTAATAACCAAGTGGATAAGATGACTCATTCTGTGGACATCAGTTGGCCTCTTTCCCCAGTTACTCCTGTATTTCCCAGTGGGGTTATGAACAATGTGGCCATGGTGGTAGGGATTGAGGTTATTCATTGGCTCAGCAAAATGGACTTCCACTCACCAGGACTAACCTGTCTACAGCCACTGCTAAGTGCCTAATCTGCCAGCAGCAAAGAAAAATACTCAGCCCCCAATATAGCACAATTCCCCAAGGTGATCAGCCTATTACCTTGTGGAAGATTGATTGCATTAGATCACTTCCATCACGTAAGGGACAGTGATTTGTTCTAACTGGAATAGATACATACTCCAGATATGGCTTTGCCTGCCCTGCAAGCAATGATTTTGGCAAAACTATCATCCATGTTCTTATAGAATTCCTTGTCTACTATAATGATATTCCACACAACCTTGCTTCTGATCAGGAAAACACTTCATAGCAAATAAAGTGTGTGAAATGGCACCTGCTCATGGAATTACTGGTCTTACCATGTTCCCCATTATCCTGAAGCAGCTGTATTGATAGAACAGTGGAATGGCCTTTTGAAGACTCAATTATGGCACCAACTAGGTAGTTGTATTAGTCAGCCAAAGGGGTGCTGATGTGAAATACCAAAAATGGATTGGTCTTTATAAAGGGTATTTATTTGGGGTAGAATTCCACAGATACCAGGCCATAAAGCATTAAGTTTCTTCTCTCACCAAAGTCTATTGCCACGTGTTGGAGCAAGACAGCTGCCGACGTTTGTCAGGGTTCAGGCTTCTGGGTTCCTCTCTTCCTGGGGCTGTGTTTCTCTCTGGGCTTAGCTCTTCTGGTTCCTCCACAAGGTCAGCTGTAGACTATCAGGCAAAAAGCTCACTTCTCTTCTCCTGGGGCCTTCTCTTCAACGTCAAAACTCCAACATCAAAACTGTTTCTCAAAAACTGCGGCAGCTTTGTTCTTTATGATGCCTTTTATATTTTCTTCCCCACCCACCAAGGGGTGGGGCTCAACGCCCTACTGATGTGGCCCAGTCAACGACCTAATCGTAACTAATTATGCCCAGATTAACAGATCAGTTTACAAGCATGATCCAATTATATTTTTGGAATTCATAATTACATCAAATTGCCCAATGGTTATAGTAGCAATAACTTGCAGGGCTGGGGCAATATTCTCCAGTAGTCTGTGTATGCTCTAAATCAGCATACCCTCTGTGGTGCTGTTTCTCCCACAGCTAGGGTTCATGGGGCCTGGAATCAAGGGATAGAAATGGAAGTGGCAGCACTCCCTATTACTTCTCATGGCCCACTAAAATACATTTTTTCTTCCTGTCCCTGCATCTTTAAGCTCTGTGGTCTACAGGTCTTAGTCCCAAAGGGAGAAGTGCTTCCACCAGGAGACATACCAATGATTCCATCAAACTGGAAGTTAAGACTGCCACCTGGCCACTTTGGGCTCCTCAGGCTTCTTCAGGCAAAGAAGAGAATCACTGAACTGACTGGGTGATTGAGCCTGACTATTAAGGGAAAATAGGACTGCAACTACACAATGGAGGTAAAGAAGAGTTTGCCTGGAATACAAGAGAACCCCTAGAGTGTGTCTTAGCACTACCATGCTCCTTGAATAAAGTCAAAGGAAAACTACAACAACCCAATCCATGAAGGATTACAATGGCCCAGAAATGTCAGGAATGAACATTTGGGTCACTCCACCATGAAAAGAATAATGGCTAGGTTAGGTGCTTGCTAAGGGTAAAAGGAATATGGAATGGGTAGTGGAAGAAGATAGTTATAAATATGAGCTATGATCACATGACCAGTTACAGTAAGGAGGACTGTAATGGTTATGAATATTTCTCCCTTGTTTTGTAATGGATATGTTTGTATATGTCCATAAAGTAAATATTTGTTTTCTTTCCTACCATCCCTTTATCATATGACATAAGAGATACTAGCTTCATGTCACAGTATTGAAGTTATAGGATATCAAGTTTGAGAGTATTACCCAAGGACTTGGATCCTATTCGGGGGACAGTTAGTGTCTATTTGTATGTAGGACAGTTGAATATTATTAGGCAGATTAAGTATTACTTAGAGATTAAGTATTGTTTAAGGAAATGTATATGTTGCCAAGTTGACAAGAGGTGGAGGATGATGGTTAAATTCAAGTGTCAACTTGGCCAGGTTTTGATGTCCAGCTGTTTGGTCAAGCAAGCACTGGTGTGATTGTTACTGCGAGAATATTTCATGGACTTAAACCACCAGTAAGTTGATTGCATCTATCACTGATTACATCTACAATCAATTGAGGAGATTGTCTTCAACAATGAGAAATGTCTTATTCAATCAGTTGAAGCCTTTAAAAGGAGTGATGATTTCAGCAGTCAGAAGAGAGAATTTCCTTTCTACTTTAGCCAGCCAGCTTCTCCTGGGGAATTCATTGAAAACCTTCTTTGGAGCTCCCAGCTGTGTATCCCACAGTCATGTAAGATAATTCTTCTAAAAATTTCATAATATTTACAGATATCTCTTTCATTTCTGTTTCACTAGAGAACCCTGACTAATACAACCATTCAGAGTGTTGAAAGTAGCATGACATGATGCATTTGTCAGAGCAGGAAATTTATGTGTGTATTTAACATTCTAAATAAACTTGTGAAAACAATATATTTTTTCTGTGTAACTGACACATATATTTAATCCTTCTACCAAAACAAATCAACCTGGTTGTGTTTTTGCAAAGCAGCCCTTCCTATATAGGAGGACAGCTAAAATAAAACAATCCCTCCTCCATGAGTTTTCTCTTTACCTGGTCTTGGGGACTGAATCATGTATCCCACAAAGGACATGTTCTTAATCTTAATCCACATTCCTGTGGGTTTGAACCCATTTGTAAATAGGACCTTTTGAAGTTGTTATTTTTAGTAAAAGTGTGACCAAATTAAACCAGAGTGAGTCTTAATACTTATCTGGAGGTCCTATATAAAGAAGAAATTCAGATGCAGTTAGAGAAGCCAGAAGTTAGAGAAAGTCACAGGAGGAGACCAAGGACATTGCCATGTGATAGAGGTAGAGATGCAAGTCAAGGAACCCCTAGGCTTGCAGCAAGCCATCACCAGAATTCTACCAGTTCTGGAAGAAAGCATGGCCTTGCCAGCATTTTGAATTTGGACTTCTACCCTCTGAAACTGTAAGCCAATAAATTCTTGTCATTTAAGCCCAAGAAGCCAACCCAATGTGTGGTTTTGTCATAGCAGCTCAGACAAACTAAGACACCTACATAAACATCCCATGATTCCTTAACCATTAGTCATGTAAATTACTGTTGAATTCCTTCACCATCCTGAAATATTACTGTAGAAGTACTTTACCTGGCCATTGTCCCATGTAAAATTGTGTTCTTTTAAAGATAAATGAGAAATTTCAGAGAGAACTTACATAAGAATCTAATGCCTGACTTCTTAAGTTTCAATATATAAAGAGTATAGAAGTCTTCACTCCCACTCTTACAGTTAAAAAAAAAAAAAAGCTAGACAATCTGAAAATGAATTATATTTCTTGTATCCATCAGACACCTGAGGTTGCAGGGCAGGGCAACACACCACCCTGAAATTTAAAGACAGGTGAATCTAGAAAATCATGAAAAAGATTTCCTTACTAAAAGCAGATGCCTCTGGAGTCATAAACTGATAGGAATGCATAAAAGATAATTTTGATAATTGCTATAAACTGAGTGTGGACTAGGGTGAGAGGGAAAAACTCCTGGGATCTGCAGATTGGGGAGACGGCACACTTCTGTGAGCTTGACTTCAAGACAACCCAGCAGGTTCTCATGATTAAGACCCCAGAAGCATACTCTAATGTCTCTGTCAGGGAAAGGATAAGAGTAATTAAGGTGAAAGACAACCAGAATTTTTTTGTTAGCAAAGGCTCAATCTCCAGGGTAAAATAACCTTGCTAGCTTTATCTCAGCTCTGAAAAAGGCATTCATTCCATTCCAATCCCCTCTGGCATTTCTTTTTCACTTAAGTTTTTAAAAATCCCAAACAACACCATAGTCAAGAAGGATTAAGGCATCAAGGAAATAGATTGGGAACTTTGCAGCATGGGAAGAAAATAGGGGAGAGGGTAATAAAAACTATACCACTGGAGAAATACTTGTGAAGGTCACAGCTCCGAGATGCAGGTCCATTGGAAGTCTGAGATTAGTCATAACTGTATAGAATGCTTCCTCTCTTCCATATGTTTCCCCCACACCAACAAAGCACAGATTATGACTAAAAGAGTTGAAAGACACAAACTGTCTCCGAGGAAGTTTACTTAGGGAATCCCAAAGTCAATGGGGAGATGATGCAAGGGCACTAGATTTAAAGCCTCTGGCACACAAAGGAACAGCAAACATTAAGCTACAGTAGAATGACTAAACACATTACCATAATGTTCACCTTAAAGGCCTATTTACCTCAGTTTCTATTTTCCAATACATATTCATCCTTCAACAAAAAATTACAAGGTATACCAAAGGGCAAGAAAATATACAGTACAGGAAAGACAAACAAAGCATCAGAATCAGACATCAGACTTAGATATGACACAGTTGTTGGAATTATGAGGGACAGAATTTTTAAAAAATCAACCATGAGTAACATGTTATGGGATCTAATAGAAAAATTAGAATGCATGCAAAAGTATATGAGTAATGTAGGCAGAGAGATGGAAGTTCCAAGAAAGAACTAAAAGGAAACATTACAAATCAAAATCACAGTAATAGAAACAAAGAAAGCCTCAAGAGCTCATTGGTAAACTTGACATCACTGA
The DNA here is from genome assembly GCA_029593785.1 of Cabassous unicinctus. NCBI lineage: Eukaryota > Metazoa > Chordata > Mammalia > Cingulata > Chlamyphoridae > Cabassous > Cabassous unicinctus. The sequence goes on from JAQZBX010034419.1 coordinate 11,247, forward strand.
GGAAATGGTGAGCTTGAAGACACATAAATATATAACTCTCAGATGTAAATGCAAAGCAAAAAGAGAAAGAGAAAGAGAAAAAGAAAGTGAAGGAAGGAAGGAAGGAAGGAAGGAAGGAAGGAAGGAAGGAAGGAAGGAAGGAAGGAGAGAAGGAGGGAGGGAGGGAGGGAGGGAAGGAAGGAGGGAGGGAGAAAGAAGGAAGAAAAGAGAACAGAACATCTAAGAACTGTGGGCAATTTCAAAAGACAAAACATACGTGTAATTGGAATACCAGAAGGGAAAGAAAGAGATAGCAGAGGAGAAGAAATATTTGAAGTAATAATGGCTAAGAACTTTGCCAGATTAATGACAGACACAAAACCAGAAATCCAGGAAGCTGGTAGAATATCAAGCAGAATAAATACAAAAAGAAAAAAAATCACACCTAGGTATATAATATCCAAACTACAGAAAACCAAAAACAAAGACAACATCTTAAAAGAAACCAGGAAGGGGCAAGGGAGGGAAACTTACATGTAGAGAAATAAGAATTATAATTAAATTGGACTTCTCTTCAGAAACCATGAAAACAAGAATAGACTAGAGTTGAAATATGTAAAGTGTTGAAAGAAAGAAACCACTAACCTAGATTTATATATCAAACTAAATTATCCTTCAGAAAAGGAGAAATAAAGACTCTCTCAGACAGAAACAAGGAATTCAGGAGCAGATCTGCCCTGAAAGAAATGTTAAAAGAAATTCTTTAGGGAGAAGGAAATTGACATCACCTTAAACTTGGATCACCTGAAAGAAAGACAGAGTATTAGAGAAGGAATAAATAAAGGTACCTGTCTTAGTCAGCCAAAGGGGTGCTGATGCGAAGTACCAGAACTCTGTTGGCTTTTATAAAGGGCATTTATTTGGGGTAGAAGCTTACAGTCACAAGGCCATAAAGTTACTTCCCTCACCAAAGTCTGTTGCCATATGCTGAAGCAAGATGGCTGCAGTCTCTGTGAGGGTTCAGCCTTCCTCTTCCTCCTCCAGCTTGTTTCTTCCCGGGCTCAGCTACTTTGTTCCCTCCACAAGGTCAGCTATAGACTCTCAGGCTCTCTCTCTTCCTGGGGCCTCTGCTGTGTCTATGGAGCCATCTTTATTCCTCTGTGTTCTTCTTCTGTGTGTTTACATCTCTGGGCTACAGCATCAAAACGCTAACTCCCTCCTCTGCTGTGTCGTTTTCTCTGTGAGTCCCTGCCCACCAAGGAGGTGAGGATTCAATGTTCTACTGACGTGGCCTAATCAAAGCCTTAATTATAATTTAATCAAGTAAAAGTGAAACCTCTGAATCTAATACAATCTAATATGCCCAGAGGAATAGGCAGTTTACAAACACAATCCAATATCTATTTTTGGAATTCATAAACAATACCAAACTCCTACAGTATCTATGGCAACTTGAAATTATTTTATGAATCCCTAAAGGAGAAGCATTATGTTTGTAAACTATTCCTCTAGGTGTGATACACTTTGATTGTATTAAATTCATTTGAGGGGCCTTTGAGTAGATTACTTGATAAGATCATTCTAGGGCTTTGGATTCAACTACATAGTGAGGCGTGATTCAGGTTGAGCCCCACCCCTTGTTGGGTCTTATATAAACAGACTCACATGGACAGACACAGAAAAAAGGAAACTGCCATGTTTGATTTGGCCACATGAGAGAAAAGACTCCAGTTTTGCCTAAACTGAGCTGGAAGGAGAGAAGCCCTAAGAGACAAAGCCCTATGCCAGGAGAGAGAGGACTAGAGTATTGCTGAAGTATGAAACCCCCAAGAGGCTGAGCCCACAGAGAAGCTCAAGAGGAGATGAGACTTATGCCTGATAGCTTGCTGCTGAAACGGAGAAGAAAGGGAGCTGCTGAGCCTGAGAGAGGAAGCCCAAAGGGGAAGGCAGAAACCAGGCAGTGATCGCCTGTCATCTTGCTTCAACACAAGGCAGTTGACTTGGGTGAGAAAACACTCCTCTGGTGCCTTCAGTTGGACTTGTCACAGCCTTGGAACTGAAAGCTTTTATACCCAATAAATAAAAAAAAAGCCAACACATTTCTGGTACTTTGCATTGGCACCCCTTTGACAAACTAATACAGTATCATAAAATCTCTTATTTTTTATTCTCAGTTGATCTAAAAGATAAGGGTAAAATGTAAACTGTGAACTCCAAGACAACAATTAAAATTTTTTGAGAGGAATTGTAATTGATATGATAAGAAAGGCAATAACATAGAATCACATAAATTGCAAATATGGCAGGAAAAAAAGGAGAAATGAAAATAAAAACAAATGCAACAAATAGAAAACAGTTACAAGCATGATAGATAACCTACCTACATCAATAACAGTGGAAAGAAAGTAGCTATCAAAACTCCACAAAGAGAAAAAAAATCTCAGTAGTCCTATATTTATAAGGAGAATTAAATCAATAAATTACAACCTTCCAAAAAAGAAAGCACCAGGCCCAGACAGCTTCACTGGTGAATTCTACCAAATATATAAGGAAGAAATAATATCAATTAGCCATAATTTATTACAGAAAAGAGAAGCAGAGAGAACACTTCTTAACAAATTCTATGAGACCAATATTATCCTAACACCAAAACCACATAAAGACATTAAAAGATAGGAAACTACATACCTATGTCTTTCATAATCATAGGTCTAAAGATTCTCAACAAAAGGTTAGCAAAACAAATCTAACAATGTATAAAAAGAATTATTCCCTATGAACAAGTCCCATTTATTTTCATTTATGAATGGCAGATTCAACATTCAAAAAACCAATCAGTATAATCCACTATGTCAACAAGCCAAAGAAGACAATTTCAACTGACCAGATGACTCTTGAGGCTCACTCAGCTCTCCTGATTTAATATTTCTCTGCTCAAGCAGTTTCTCCTACAATAAATGTGGAGCGTTGATTATGTTGGTGATTTTTTTTACTACAATAGTAATACTCAGTGTTGTTAAAAGATCTCAATTTTTCCCAAATTGACCTATAGATTCAATGCAATCTCAATCCAAATCCCAGTAAGCTCTTTTGTAGATACTGTCAAATCAATTCTAAATCATATGGAGAGGCAAAAGACCTAAAATAGTCCATTGAAGATGAAGAACAAAGTTGGATGACTCACAGTATCCATTTTTAAGACTTACTATGAGGTTACAGTAATCAAGACTGTGGTTTTTGCAAAAGAAAAGACACATAGATCCATATAACAGAATAAGGAGCTTAAAAATATACCCAACAAGTAGTCATATGATTTTTGATATAGGCTCAAAGGCAATTTAATGGAGAAAAGATAGTATTTTAAACAATTGTGTCAGAACAATGGGACACTGTAGGCACAAAAAAGAACCCAAACATAGACGGTACACTTTTTTCAAAAACTGTCACAAAATGGTTCATAGATCTAAATGTAAAATGTAAAACTATAAAATTTGTAGTACTTAAAACACTTGACCTCAGGCTTTTAGATACAACACCTAAGGCATAGTCCATGAAAGAAAAACATTGATAGGTTGGGCATTATTAAAATTTAAAATTTCTCCTCCAAGAAGGACACTGTTAAGAGAATGAATAGATAAGCCACAGACTGGAAAAAAATATTTGAAAAACTTTTTTTCTGATTAAGGACTTGTATCTAAAAATAAAGATCTCTTAAAACTCTACAATGCGAAAATGAAAAACGCAATTAAAAATTGGTCAAAAGATCTTAACAGAAACCTCAGGAAATGGAAAATTAGCATATGAAAAGTTGAAGAGGCTCTGCATCATATATCATTAAACTAATGCAAATCAAACTAACAATGAAATCCAATGAATACTTATCGATATGCCAAATTAAAAAAAAAACAAAAAACAAGCAATACCAAATGCTGGCAAAGATGCTGAGCAATAGGAACTCAAATTTATTGATGTTGGAAATGCAAAATGTTATAGACACTTTGGAAGAAGTGTGGCAGTTTCTTACTAAACTAACATAATCTTCCATATGATTCTGCAATCACACTCCTAAGCATTTACCCAGTGATTTGAAAACATGTTTACACAAAAACCTGCAAGCAAATATTTACAGCAGCTTTATACATTATCATAAATAACTGAAAACAACCACTATGCCCTTCAATACTTCGATATACAAATAAATGCAATACATCTATACAACGAAATGCTATTCAAAAATGGAAAGCAATGCATTATCAGGCCTCGTAAAGACGTGAATGAATTTTAAATAAATATTGTTAAGTAAAAGGACCTGTCTGTAAAGGCTACATAAGGTGATTCCACTTATGTGACAATCTGGAAAAGGTAAACCTATAGAGACAATACAAAGATCTGTGGTTACCAGGGAGAGGAGGGTGGTGGGGCAGGATGAATAGATGAAGCACTGGGTTATTCAGTGCAGTGTAACTATTCCGTTTGATATTGTTAATGGTGAGTACATCAAACTATGCATTTATCCATATAATTTTATAGCACAAGGGATATACCCTAATAATATGCAAATTTTTAAAATATGTAGGTGGTTGGGGAAACCCAGGATGAGTGAAGAATGTGACTAAGAAGTCTAACTGTATTGCAAATGCACGAAACAACCATATTGAAGGGTATGGAGGAAAGAGTGCTGACCTAGGTAACTTAGGAAATGAGTGTTAGTCTGTATGACTTGTATAAAAGCAACTCTGTAGTCTAGCTGATAGCGTTTCCCATAGAAATACAGTTTAACAATTCTGAAACCACTATGCATATATATGGGCACAGGAAAATTAAGTAAATGGGTGGCAGACGGTGAGAGTCAGGATTCTCACTTTTAGAGTGGGAGGTTACAGACAAGCAAGGGAGGAGGTTAGAGTGGCCCACGTGGTCCAGGATTTCAGTTGAAGACATTGGTATGAATTCATATTCAGCTTTATATAGACACTGATGTTTACATATAAAATATTTACAGTTATGTGTATACACGTGGGATAGTATACACACATATGTATATGGTTCTGTCACCTGAAAGGGCTAAGAAACAATGTTAATAATGGGGAGACTGGGTGTAGGGTATTTGGGAACTCTGCTTTTTTCACAAATTTTCTGTAAATCTAAAACTATTCTAAAATGAAAAGTTTATTTTAAAATAATGCCTGCAATTTTTTAAAATACATAAAATTTTCTTTTTTCTTAGTCATTTGATGTTTAATATTTGAAAATATTGTGTCATAAAAATAATCACATAAATCATTACAAATTAGTATGATTCATAGTTACCAGTGATAAAGCAGCATACTAATGCTGCCAAGAATCTTCTATTTGACTCACATTTATTTGCTTTTATCCGATTAGAAAATAACTCATAATCCAAATATATTTTTCTAAAATTAAGTTCCAATTAACTCAGACAAAACTTAAATACATCTATCAAATATAACTTATTCCTGTCTTTCCTATATGGTTTATATGACTCACCTGTAAAATAAGTAGCTAAAGGGATTCCTGTTATTTGTATTAAGATTTCATTTAACATGCAGTGTAGTCTTGGATGCCTCAAGGTTTCTGTCTCTTCGCTTGTCTATAAACGAAGATAATAGAATTGATATTTAACAAACATTTTTATTCTAGTAAATTTACAAAAGAGATATTTACAAAGACATTTTCAGATAATAAGAAAATTATAAATTCTTCGCTTTCTTCACCTTTTGTAGAGTCTAATTACTCTGTAGGAGTACTGCTTTTTAAGCAATCATTTGAGTTTAGGACCTAGGAGAAAGTTCAGTACACCTTTAGTTAATAACAATGTTCTCTCTTTGGAAAAAAATTAGTACTGAGATAGCATGCAAGAATTTAGTTTTCTAAATGTCTTAGCATTTGGGTTTGAGTCTTCACCTGGCAAAAATATTGCTATTAAAATTGAATATACTCTACTAAGCATCTGGATTGGGTCCTAAAAGTAAGAATAAATGGTTAGCAATAAATGGTCAGAATAAATTGTAATATTCCAAATCCTTATTTTAAGTCCTCTTTAATAAATATAAGATTCCTTATCCTCTTCAATCAACAAAGCAAAATAAATAAGAAATACCCTGAATAGTTTTAATATAATGCTTTTCTTCTTTATATTTTGAAATTATTCTTCTCTCTTTTCTTTTTATTTATCTGAAATAATAAACCTCCTTTAGGAATCCTTTTCTGAACCAAATGGAAACGATATATTGCAAGATTAAGTGAATGTTGAGAATTCAAAGGAAGTAAGTAGTCCAACAAAAGTATTTGAATTTAGCTGGTTAAGTCATCATATTTTTAAGAAACTATACCTACCTGTCTAGTTCCAACTTTATTTTCTGAAATTGGATTTATACCTTCAAACAGAGTAAAAGTATTCTATTTACATGTTTCCATTCTATACTCTTGCTTGTCAAAGTGTGATCCACAGATCAATAGAACCAGCATCATATGGGGTTTGTAAGGAATGCAGAAAATCTTAGCACCGCCTTCAAATCTACATTTAATCAGAGTCTACATTTAATAAGATTAGTAGGTGATATGTATTCTCACTGAAGTTTGAGAAGCCCCATTCTATATAAATATTGCTATTTGGAGCAATATTTTTCCAAGGAGACAACTGTATAAAATTTAAGTTAAAGTTCACTTCTGTATTTGTTGCTACTGTGATTGTTATTTGTTTGTATTATGTCTTCCTTCCTAAATATGAACATAATGTAAGTGCTTAAATTAATGGAAAAGAACTTGGCCTTATATCTGCCCCTGAGTGATTCCATGCTGTACAATGCAGATTGAGTCTTTGGGTTTTTTTCTAATTAGAAGAGATTAGGTTATTGCTGTATTATGATAAGACATACTCCCAAATCTCAAGACTTAAGATAACTCAGTCTCACACTGTACATATACATGTGTACATATGTATCTGTATTTGTACACACATACCTAAATACATACCATTTATCAGTCATCTGTGGGTTTGCTCCATGGTGTGTTGATTTTGGGATCTAGAGTGACAGAGAAGCCACTATCTATACTCTCTGGACATTTGCTGGTTTTCCAGGGCAGAGAAAATGAAGAAATGTAATGAAATTCCCTTTGACACATGCTGCATCCTTTCACATTTCATTGATCAAAGCAAGAAATGTAATTACTTCTTTACTGAAAAGGAGTAAGAGACAGAAACTTGACCATTTTCCATGGATGCAAACCAGAAATATTTGGTGGCTAACTCTCATGATGACCCCTAGCCCCAAAACTTTGCTTGGTTCATCAAGGAAATGTGACTACCACCTCTATTCCTTCAAATGCCAAATCACCCCTAACATAAAACTATCATAGCTAACAGGTATTTATTGAAATGGAGAATGGCATTAGCACAGCCAAAAACAACTCCAAACAGAAGCAGGGGGATATCAATAGAAACAGTTTGGCCATTCTTCAACTCAAGGGGTTTCTCATTGGTAGGGATCCCTTTCCCACAATGTTTGGAAGACCGTGGTTTTAATAGAACCCTTATTGTCAATTATTTTTGTTGTTCTGTTACTCACGGTCCCATATCTAGAGTTTCAAGATACAACTCCAAAATCTTGCTATATTATTGGGAATAATTCCAACCATGTAATTCATGGGCATCTGTTCATTTTGCCTCCTTAATATTCCTACATCTTGTAAGATCCCTCTCTTAGTTTCCTAGAGCTGCTGCAACAACAGTAGCACAAATTGGGTAGATCAAAACAACAGAAATTTATTGTCTCACAGTTCTGGAGGTTAGAAGTCTGAAATCAAGTTGTTACTAGTGCTAAGCTCCATCTGAAACCCAATAAGGGAGAATCCTTCCTTGCCTCTTCTAGTTTCTGGTGTTTGCAGGCAACCCTTGCTATTCCTCGGCTTGTAGATGTATCACTCCAATCTTTGCCTCCTCCTTCTTAACATGGCCAATCCCCTGTCTGTCTCTCTGTGTCCAATTTTCTCCTTCTGTATAAGGATACCAGTCATATTAGATTGGGGCCCACCCTAATCCATCATGGTCCCATCTTAACTAATCACATCTTCAAAGAATGTGACCCCAAATAGGGTCACATTCATGGGACCAGACCTTAGGAAGTTGATCCTATCTTTGGGGAGGGGGACACAATTTAACCCATAACAGTCACTATCATTTTCATTTAGAGGACTTTCTCCATTCCTGTAGATTGAACAGGGCTGATTGAACAGGCCTAGACACCAGGAGTAGACATGTGTCCCAGCCCTAGTCAATCAGCATATTCCTTCCCAGGGACCAGAGTGATTGGCTCAGGGTTCATAATTCAAGTAGACTCATTAAGAATCAGCCCAGAGAATTTTTTTTAAAGATCTACTGTGCAAACGGAACTTTATTTCTATGGGACTCCTAAATTGTTAGGACATAACAATTGAGATACTATTAGGCTTCTTTGGTCACAGTTGGGGAAAAGCTACTTGAAAATTATATGAATATAGAATAAAAGAAAGCTGAGTGATGGATGGAGAAAGGCAGAGTTTTGAAAATATCATGAAATACCTCAAACAGTGCCTAAAGCTAAACCAGCCTCTTGATTCATCATGGAATAGAGGAAATAAGAAAGTGTGGAATTGGGATTGACTATTTGGGGTATACGCTAGTTACTGACAGTATAGTGTATGATTGGAAGTGCATGCACATGTATATGTGTTAGTTTCAGAACAAGGAAGCATTCAAAGTTACTTTGGAGAAAATTCCAACTCTCAAAGTTGCTATTTTGTTCTGACTAGTGCTCAGAATGCTAATATTAATCCCCCCTTGTATTAGTTCCTTATTACTGTTGTAAAAAAAAAAAAAAACTTACTACAAGCTTTAAATAACACAAATTTGTTGTCTTACATTTCTGGAAGGCAGAAGTCTAAAATGCATCTCACTGGGCTAAAAGCAAGATCTTGGCAGGGCTGTTCTTCTGGAGACTCCAAGGGAAAATCTCTTTCTTTGCTTTTCCCAGCTTCAAGAGGCTGCCCATATTCTTAGGTCATGGCCCCTTCCTCCATCTTCAAAGCCTGTAGCCTAGAACCTTCAAATTTTTCTCTAACTCTGACTTTCTCTTCTGCTTCCCTCTTCCATTTAAAGGAAATTTGCAATTACATAGAGCCCATCTTGATAAGCCAGGATAGCCTCCTTATTTTAAGGCTGGGGTTTAGCCACCTTAATTCCCCCTTACCATGTTACAGGACATCTTAACATGTTCTGGGGATGTGTGCATGAACACCTTTGGGGAAGGGGGATTGCATTATTCTGTCATCCATACCTATATCATTATGGAAAAAAAAAAAAGGCATAGATTGTCCTAACAAAGTTGAGTCATATTAAACCATATAAATATATACAAAAAGACATATGGTTCCCAAAATCTCAGAGGTGTTTGATATCCCAGCTCACAAATGAAGGTTAACTTTTCTAAAATGGTTTCTAATATACGTGAAAAAATATGCATTTCCAAACATCCTGCGACATGCAAATTAACTAGTGTGTAGTTGTTTTAGATCAGTATTTTTCAAACTGAGCTATTTATTAAAATATGTGAGATGCTTGTTAAATACATAGAATCTGGATTCCACATCCCACACCTTCAGCCAAGAGGCCTGGAAATGGCTATATTTAACAAGTTCCCCAGGAAATTTTGCTGATGAGTCAAGTTAGGAAAGACAGGACTCTGTGAAAGGCAAGAGAAGCATTGCATATAAACACAGATATGTTTTTCAGGAATACAAATACTTGTCTATCTTTTTAAAATATAATTTTAACAAATATATACCTTAGCAACATGTAGATTTAGCCCAAACACTGTAAATACCCATTGAGAACCTTAGTAACTTTATGAATGCTTTATATATCTATACATGTACACACATACACACACATACACTTAATCCCCATGAGAATGTAATGAGATAGGCACTATTATTATCTCAGTTTTGCATATAAGAACGCTGAGGCCCTGTGATGATGTGCAGCTATATGTACCCCCAGAAAAGTATGTTCTTAAAGTTAATCCATTCTTTTGGATATCAACCCATTCTAAGATGGATTTTTTGGTGAGTAGGATCTTAAGATGGGACCCACCTCATTCAAGCTGGGTCTTAATCCTCTTACTGGAATCTTTTATAAGAAAATGAAACTCAGAAAAACAGAGAGAAAGCCATGGAAAAAAAGAAGCTGAAGCAACGAAACCCAGAAGAGCAGGGAGAGACCAACATGTGCCTTGCCATTTGACAGAGGAGTCCAGGATGGCTGGCAGCTGGTTTTCAGGAAGAAATGCTTTGATTTGGACATCTTCCTGGTCTCAGAACTATAAGCTTGTAAGCTAATGAATTACCATTGTAGGGGAGCAGATGTAGCTCAAGTGGTTTAACTCCTGCTTCCCATGTACGAGGTCCTGGGTTCAATCCCCAGTACCTCCTAAAAAAAATACCTGTTGTGAAAGCCAACGCATTTCATGGTATCTGTTTTGAGCAGTGTAGCAAAGTAGAAGAGCCCCTTATGGGTTAAATGACTCCCCCAAGGTCACATAGCTTCTAAGGTGCAGAGACAAGATTCCAACCCAGGAAGCTTACTCCAGAACCCATGATGTTAAATTTCAGTGTTCAAAACTTAACCAACATTATTTGATATAAAACTCTAGTCTCAATTCTAATTTTATAGATTATATGTATCCCAACTCATTTAGGGTGACCCAAATATAGACAACGCTAACGCCACAAAACCGTGGCAAAAATTTAATCAACCTAAGACCAAATTGATGAATATCCAAGTAAGTCTAGTCTTCAAATATCAAAAGCAATTTTGTAGGGAATTATTATGGAAACTACAAGGCATTAAGCTTATGTCAATCAAAACAAAGAGCTTGCAAATAGCACAGTATTTGTTATTAAAAACACTTAAATCACCTTTGAAATTATTGTACATTTTTTCACATATAAAGCACATGTTTAAATGAAAGTTTATAAAAAGACCTATAAAAACACTGGGATACATAAATGGAGAAAAATTGTTCTGAGAACAGTTACAGTCTACTGATTCTTAATTGTTGCAGTACTGTAGACAAGATTACGTTTATTATAACTACTAGAATGTTTCCAGCTTCTATTTCCCATGCCGTGTAGCTAGATATCTGGGAAGACTGAATTGTATAACTGCTTTGCTAGCACTTAATGCCTGCCCCCTCCCCAGCCCTGTGGAATCTGAGACCCTGGACGCAGGCTGAGATGTGGAGCTCAGAAGCCTGGGTTAGGGAACAGGAGCGGGGGATCTGGGGGCAGGGAATGAATGGAAAATTGGAGATTCAGCTTCTTGAGAAAAAATGCCCCATTAAAAAGTCCAGCCATCTGTAGAAGAATAGTACATCTGAATGGGCTGGGCAGAGGAAGGTGATCTGAAGATAAAACAAAGAGGATTGCAAACAGGGACAGAAGATAAGAGTGGATGGGAGACTCCAACTTTTGGCAATAGTGAACAATGCCACTATGAACAATTGTGTGCATATATCTGTTGGTGTCTTTGCTTTCAATTCTTCTGGTTATATACAGAAGATCCAGTGGAATCGCTGGATCAAATGGAAGTTTTATAGTTAGTTTTTTGAGGAACCGCCAAACTGTCCTCCACAGTGGCTGGACCATTCTACATTCCAACCAGCATGTTGAGGTTGAGGGTTCCCATTCCTCCACATCAAAAAGCCCCGAGATATGTTTATCAATTGCAATTAATGTGCCACAGTAATGAAGCATGTTTATGTGGGAGGTTGTAGGAGGTGTGGGAGGTGGGGCAAATGGGAATCCCTATATTTTTTATGTAACTTCTATGCAATCCAAGTATCTTCAAAAAAATAATTTTTTTTTTAAAAATATGCAAAATTCTTAAAATTAAACTTCAAAAAATAAAATAAAATAAAATGAAAAGAATGGACCAGGGAAGCAGCTGTGGCTCAATTGGTTGGGCTCCCGTTTACCATATGGGAGGCCCCAGGTTCAATTCCTGGAGCTTCCTGCTGAAGGCAAGCTGGCCCGTGCGGCGGGGTGAGCTGGTGCAGCAAGATGACACAATACAGGGAGACAAGCAGACACAGGAAAATGCAAAGTAAATGCACACAGTAAGGGTGGAATAAATAAATAAAAATAAATCTTTAAAAAAAAAAAAAGAATGGATGGGAGGAAGTTGGGAAACCCAGTTTACATTCTAAAATAAGAGAAAGAGTTGTGATTGGTTTTTAAATAACTTTTTTATTGTCTCAGGTATGTGGATACCTGATCTAAGGTTTCAATTTCTCTGCCAGCAATTCAGCACATGTAAGTAAAGCATATTAGGTGGATGTATGTGAGTGTATGCCTGGTGTGTTCAATATAGCAGTTTCCATAATTTTTAAGTAGGTATGTCAGTAAAAAGGAGTGTCAGCAAACTGGAGTTTATCGTATTCTCTCAAAACCTATCTAAATTTCTACTTTTCACTGTTTGGAATTCCCAAAACTCTCATGAATATGAAAAACCCATCTTTCTATGTTCAAAAAAACTTAATTTTTTTGATTTCCAACATTAGGCTCTGCAATTTGACTCCATTTGCAAATTTTTAAGAAAACTATGAGTTTAACATTTTGCATTCATTTGAAAGTAAAGGAAATCATAAAAGATATTATAAACAGTCCTGTACTTGAAATTTGTAATCACATTGAGAAAAGCTTTAACTATGGAACAATTACACATGAATATTTTATATATTAAAGGGCAAGTATAATAATGTTAGCAACTTGTGGAAAATGTGGAAAGATTCCTATCATGATCAAAATAATTTGATTTGTTCAATAGATTTTTTCCAAAGATAATTAGAGCAAAAAAACAGTGTTAGGAAAATATTGTATTTGTCTATGTCTGAATAAATATGAGTAATTATTTTCCTGTTTTAATTTGGGGGCAAAAAAAAATGTAGAACTTCTATACCAAGAATTGATGATAAAATATGAAGCAATAAAATACTACAGAAAGAATACTTTAAAGAGTCAGGTCAAGAAGTATTTATGCTTGAGAATTACACAAGTTCATTTTTAGAGTACATTTTTTCTGTGGACAACATAATAAGTGTTTTTGTTTGTTTGGTTGGTTGGTTGGTTTGATCAAAGTGAAATTTCCTGTTTGGATAACTTTAAAAGAAAGGGTACACATCAATGGAAGAGGATGAGCTCCCTGTCCTAGAAACAGGATCCATAGCTGAATGTCTGTCTGATTTATTGATGCTTGACATAGGGAGAAAAAAATTTGCCCTGGTCCAAGATGCTAAGTTGGATGACAATGATAGGAGGAAATATTCTGGCATAAATTTCTGAATTTAGATGAATGTCATTGGATCAGACTGAATGTACCAGATAAGACCAGTGATCATTAGAGGATCAAGATTGTGAAGAGATGGAAAATGTTACATTGGGAGAAGAAATATTTTATGTAAATTTTGATTAAAATATGCCTCTTTGAGTTGAGCAAACAGCACCCTGATCCCAGTTTCCATGGTCCTTCAGGCATCAGCTCCTCAATTAAAACCCCCAGGATTATGATTGATAATCATAATCAATCATGATTGATTTGGCTTTTACTTTTTACACAATTTCTAAATTACCACAGATACTGTAAAAGAGTCATATTTTCTTACTTTTCCTTCCTTCCTTCCTTCCTTCCTTGCCTCCCTCCATCTTTTT
>JAQZBX010034420.1:0-24999 GCA_029593785.1 Cabassous unicinctus
TACATAAATATTACATCGAAAATATAGGGGGATTCCCACATACCCCACTCCCTTCCTCTCCCACACTTTTCTCCATTAACAACATCTTTCACTACTGTGGTACATTTGTTACAATTGATGAACACATATTGAAGCATTGCTGCTAATCGTGGTCTATAGTTTACATTATAGCCTACACTTTGTACTGCACAATTTTATAGGTTTTGACAAAATGTATACTGGCTTGTATCAGTCATCGCAATGTCATGCAGAACAATTCTAATGACCCAAAAAGCCCCATACTACGTCAATTCTTCCCTCTCCCTCCCCTCAGAACCTCTGTAACCACTGCCTTTATATCAATGTTACAAGTTCTTCCATTGCTAGAATAATAATAAGTCTACTTTAGTCCATAGTTGCATTTCCCTCTTATGTTGTTCATTCCTCAATCTTGAGAACTTTGGGATGGGAATGCCCACTCTGTTTCTGATGGAGAGGGAGCTTAGATTCCATGGGGCAGATGGATAGAACTGTCTTGCTTGCAGTTATAGATATTCTTTGTTTTTTGGGATGGGCATTGTACATCATCATCCTTTTGTTAGTTGTCTTGGGTAAGTCCAATGAACTGGAGAGTAGGTGCTGCAACTCTGCTGAGGTTCAGGGCTCAACTGGCATATGAATAGACTGAAGATTTAAGTCTCTGGGACATATATTTAATGGGTATAGTGCTAATTATAGGTTAAAATAAAAGGGACAGAAGAACCATATGTAGGGAAATTATAAATGAGTCTAATTGCTACATTGGAGAACGTATATTCCAAGGTAAGGCCCACTGACAGGGTGCCTAATTCCTGAGCTTGTCTGCCCTGCTTATAGAGTCTGGATTTCTCTAGAACCTTCAGGAGCCCAGCTATTTGAGGCAGTGTTTATAGTGACAGTCAATGAGCTCCTACTGAGACATGCATAAGCGTAACCTCTGGAATGACTTCCCGACTCACTTTGAAATCTCTTAGCCATAAAAACTCATTTGTATTTACCATATCCCCCTTTTGGTCAAGGTCTTTTTCCAGATGCATTGCTAGTTGGCGCTTGGTAATAACACCTCAGTTCTCTTATCCTCGGGAGTCATGTCCCACGCCAGGGTGGGGTGGTGTGTGGGGGAAAGTAGTGTGTTTATATGCTGAATTTGACTTAGAAAGAGGTCACATTTAAGCAACAAGGAAATGTTCAGGAAGTAACTCTTAAGCAATATATACTAGGCTAAGTTTTCAATTTCACAAGAAAAGGTTCATAAGTACAATCATCAATATCAAGGGCCTGAGTATTGGTCTGTCCTCCTTTGCTAGGTACTGCCCATGTGCTCTAGGGATTCTTACCACTCTATTAGAGAATGTAGCAGGACTCCTCAGGATGGGAATTCAATATCCTTTTGGTTATTGTGTGGGTCTCCACCCACTGAGTCAACACCCCCTGACCACTTGAACACATTCATATGCCTCAGAGGATGCCCCAAGCGCACCCCTCCCCACACATCCCCCCATCACTGACACCCACACTAGTGATCTCTGTCACAGTTGTGACACTTCTGCAAGCCAAAACCTCTCCAAAAACAAAGCCAAAAAATAAAAAATAAAAAAATAAAAATCAAATAATAATAAAATAAAATTTTTTTCATTGTGTCTTTTATCACCATAAGATATTTTATCTTTTATGTACAGTGACAATTTCTTCTGTATGTTCCCCCAGTGTCTTATTTTTTTTCACTTTATTTTCAAAGAAGCTTTGGTTTACAGAAAAGTCCCATAGAATAACTGGGAGTAAAAAATTCATTAATGATCTTATGAGTGACTTTAGTATTGTTTTAATTTTCACATTTTAAAATGAAATTTTTTATGGAGGTCATTCAAAAATTATTTTCAATCCATTCTTATTTTTGCTTCATGATAGCAAACCCCTGACCTTTTGGAGTTGTGACCCTACATTGTTTTTCTTGTTTGAGATTGAAAATTTTCTCCTAAATATGCAATAATGGCAATAAAATATATTTAAATTCATTGTGTTTTGACAAACACCCTTCATGATAATTAGACACCTACAGATGGTTGTCAGGTTTTTAGATTGTTTATTCCATTTAGTTTTATTTCTGCTGTAATTGATAAATCTGTCAGAGGCATGCTGAAAGATTTGCCTATCCTAAAGGGATATATAGTTAACACAGTACCTAATTTTTTGCTGTAAACTCTTGTTTACTCTTGTAAATACTTGTAGAATGAAAGACCTTAAAATATTGAAATCATGGGCCTGTTGTCATAACTTCCCCCTTTCTCTGCCCTTATCACAAATTGCTTCAACGTCCCCCTTTTTGTGATCTTATCACAAACTGCCTGATATGGGCAAAAATCAACCTAGAGCAGCCCTTACAGTTTTCCAGCTAAACACATGCTCACTTGCTACCAATTATAATCTTAAGTAACCTTTCTTCAGAAACCTTCTCCCACTGAGCATGACTAAGATGCCATTTTATTAAGATATGATGCATGATCCACAATGTAAAGCCTCTGCTCATGCTCCCTTCATCGTGCCTGTGCCGTAAGCCCTGCTTCAGCCCTTCAAACCTGCTTGACCCTGTGGCAGGAAGACAATTTGAGTTTAACTCTTGTCTCCTTGCTGGCCAACCTTGCAATAAATCTCCTTCTTTCCTCAAAATCCTGATGACATGGTATTGGTTTCTGTGCACATTGGGCAATAAGCCCATTGCTCGGTGTCAATGTCTATGTAATATATCGTATATGAATATAAGTCAGAAATAGTAATGTGACTGTGATAGATATTTAACTGAAGGTAATATCTAATATATCAATATGTTTTTAACATTATTAGATAAAACCTATAGAGTTTTGGACTTATAAATATATAATAATAAAATAACTATAAATGATTTAATAAATATTTGTTGATGTTGATAGGACTTTAGAGGAATGGTGGAGATTCATGGTTCTTATGTCTTTTAAAAACCATGGTATTTCACTGCCTACATCATATCATACAACCTGAAAAAGGGGTTGTAAGATTTTTATATTATTAAATAGGCTGAAATTTGTGCTGTGTTAAGCTGCATTTAGAGTGCCTAAAATTTTAATCAATCCTTCCTTCCTCCCTCCCTCCCTCCCTCCTTCCTTCCTTCCTTCCTTCCTTCTTTATTTCCTTCTTTTTTTCTTTCTATCTTTCTCTCTCTTTCTTTTTCTTTCTTTAACAGTGATAATCCAGTTCTTATCTCACTGGTTAAACTAGAGAAATCTTCACTGGCATGCTCACAGATCCCTTACTGAGACTATGACAGGACTAAGTATTACTTTGACAGTGACCTCTATGACCATCAAAAAATAGAGCTTATATAAATTGCCTTTTCTGTTCTTTATTGAACACTGAAAAAATATATCACAGCAACATTTTTATTTTAATGAGATTAGTACATATATAATATTTGAAGAAGCACTTCAGGAAGTATACTACCTGAAAATTTCCCACTATATTGATTGGTGTGCATGTATAGGTATGCATGCAAACGTATCTATTAATTGAGATAGATATTTACTCATCTTATTAGGAAGAACACTTGCATAGTATATAAGTCAGATTTTCATGGCAAATAGAATTTATAGAAGATATCTATGTCTATATCTATCTATTTGCATGCATATATGTGTGTGTGTATTTAGAGAATTACTATAAGGAATTGTATCATGAGATTATGGGGACTGGCAAATTTGAATCTATTAAGAAAGCTGGCAGGTTGGAAACTCAGACAGGAGTTCAGGTTGTAGTATTAAGGTGCAACTTCTTCTCTGGAAACCTCAGTTTTTGCTTTTAAGGCCTTCTACTGAATGGATGAGACCCACCCACATTATTCAGAGTAATCTCCTTTACTTGAAGCCACCAATTGTAGATGTTAACCACATCTACAAATTACCTTCACAGCAACATCTAGATTAGTTTGACCAAACACCTGGGCACCATAGACTAGCCAAGTTGACGTATAAAATTAACCATCACACATGTCATTGTCATAAAAAATATAAGATGCTCTTATAATTAGGAAAGATAGTTTGATTTTAGGAATATGTCTACTCCTTGAAGTCCATAGTCTTCCTACAGAGTCCAGCTGTCTTCTTATTTCACAGATTGATTGCATGCTGATAATTACCAGCATAATGTGTGCCCACAGAAACTCTATAACTGGTGGGAGGGACCCTAAGGCTGGAAATGGGTTCTAAGAAAATGAATTAGGAAATAATTTATTCCTGGTTCACTTATCTTTCTCCAGCACCATGTTCATTTCTACCTTTTTCAGGACTAATAAAACTTCTTTTTCAGAAGGATCTGGAAATATGAAAAGTAAGCATGTCAATTGTATATACATATTAGTTTACTTATTTAAATAGCTCCCAAGATCTGCATGGTTTGATTTGTGACCAACTATAAATACAGACACAGAGAAAACAACCATAAGCTCATTAAAAAAAAGAACAAATAAATTTGATTGATACATATTAAGAAAGCATACAATTTATCCAAAGTGTACAATCAATGGTATTTGGTGTAATCACATTGCTGTGCATTCATCACTTCAATCATTATTGAACATCAGCTCCTTTTTAACTTCTATGTTTGTATGACTAAGCCCGACCTTGCTTGCTGGAATTCTTTGTGTCATTTGAATTACTCTGTGGTGAAATAATTGGCATTAGCTTCTCTAAGCTGCCAAGCTCCTGGACATTTGGCTGTGGCCAGAAGTAGGGGTTTTCCTTTTCAGGAATACAAATGGTCAGAATATTCTAGATAAGGGGTTGGCAAACTTTTTCTTAAGGACCAGGTAGTAAATATTTTAGGTTTTGCAAGCCAAGAGGCAAAATTTAGACTATGGTGTTAGTCTTCATATAGCCATTTAATGTTTGAATGTTACCATTTGAAAATGTAAATCCCATTCCTACGTTGCAGCCATAAAAACAAAAACAAACAAAATGAACAGGTAGTTGGTTATATTCGACTGTGGACTTTAGCTTGCCTACTCCTGTTCAAGATGAGTACGTTCTTTGACACTGATCTACTGGCCTTTTCTTCTTCTTCTGCCAAATGACAAAAGCTACGCCTAGTTATTATTGAAGGTGAACATTAGCAGTCCTCTCCCTTCATCAAATAAGATAAGGAATTATTTTATAGGCATATTATAGACTGATCTCATTAGCCAAGGTAATCAGATTAAAATATTGTTTTGGAGTTAAAACAAACAAAAAGAATATGTGTGAGTGGGATGGTGTTGTAAAGTAACGAGGCCTTTATATATATATATATATATATAGTATTTTTAAATATATTTTTTACATTTTAAATATTTCATTTTTAGAAAAATCTAGAGATCCTTATGGCTTTAATCTTCTGCAAAAGAATCAGGCTCATCAGCAATTTTATGGGAAATCATTAGAATTGACCTTTTCAAAGATCATTTGAACTCAAACTACCCAGCTAAAGGAGGATTCCAGTAGAGTCGAGTGATTTAACACATGTAGGTTCTATAAATTTTACTTATTTTTTTTTATATTGTTTTGCTTTCCTTCAGATACTTTTTTCATCCCTTTGGTAGTTTTTCCCATGCTTTTCTTTCTGATGATTGCTTACAAATGAGTTATTTTACTTCTATTAGAAATCCTAAGAAAATCACATAAAATTTAGTATTTTATCCTCTTTATAATAAAGATGGACTTATCTGGTAAACAAGGTATGAAAGATGTGGAAGAGCTTGGGTTTAGAAATGTTGTGTTAAAGTTAAAAGAAACAGCCATTTATTAGTTTATTACAACGAAAATCTTTTCATATATAGGTAGTAAAATCAGGTCTACAATACTCATAAGCTTTATTATTTTGCCTGAATTTTGAAAGCTGTCTATATTTTTACAAACCATTTCTGCCATTAATCTGTCCTAGACTCTTTGTTTGAATTGAAGATAAGGCCACTTTCTCTTTCTGTAAGGACGGGGCTCCTCCATACTTTATCTTCTTCCTCTTTGATGGAACGTTCTTTCTGCCTTTTTCCCTGGGCCATACTTGTGGACATACTTAGAGCAAAAGAAAGGAATGTCTAAAAATATCCTTGCAATAATGTAGCTGATAATGTAATACCTGAACAAACTATTGCTTTAACAACTTTGCTTATGAAGAAAAGTACTTCACAATCATGCTTTGACAGAGGGCATTTATTTAGGCCTCACCACAGCTCTCCTGGCCTCATGGGTAGGAATTAAAGAAAGACATTTGTTTCCTTCAAATCCCTTCTGGAGGTCTGCAGTGCTAAATATTTGAGAGAGCACAAACTGGGTAAACTATTCATGATCAAAGGCATTTATCACAGCTGTCTTAAATTGGACGTGTGGAAATGTTTGAGTAAATGAAACATAAAAGTCCACTGGGCTTGGTGGGAGTGGAGAGAGAAACAGTATATGAGCACCTTTTCCCCTCCCATCAATTTTAGGAACTTTTGACCGGTGATCTGGTGTCTTTCTTGTCTTGCCAGACTGGCAATTGCATCTGGTTAACCAGGCACAGAGCCAAAAGACCTAAGGGAAAAAGTAAGAGGAAAACGGGAGCGGGTAGAGAGATGCCACTTTGTGCCAGGTGAAATGATATGTGCCATTACGTCTTCAGTCTGACCATTCTTCCTGGAGAAGTTCTAGTTGATGCCTTTCCCTTGAGTATCTCCTCACTCAGATACCGGTTATCCATGGCCACCCACGTGATCTCTAAATTCACCCTCATATCTCATTATTCCCCTATTCAATCTCTGCTGTAGCAAAGCAAAGCTCCCATGCTCATTCCCAGCTCTTAGTTTTAACTTAGATATATTTCTTTATCCAGGAAGTGTTATCAGTCAGGAATTGCCATTTGCTACCATTAACAGAGATAAGAATCCACAAGGACTTCAAAAGGAGAGTAGATTATTTCTCTCATGTAAAAAAAGGTTCAGAGATAGGTAGTCCTTGGTTGTTGTGACAATGACACAGCGTCATTGGGAGCTCAGGCTCCTCCTGTCATCTTGCTCCACCATTGTTAGTGTGTGTTTTCCATTCTAGGTACCTCATGGATGAGGGTGACTGCTGGAGCTCTAGCCATCATGGCCACATTCCTCTGCCTGAAAAACCTCAGTCTGTAGGAGTGTCAGCAGGGAAGGTTTTTATGTGCTTTTTTGTTTTTGCAAAAAAGGAAAACCCGGAAAGACTGAAGGAATATATTTTATATCTGGATTTTTACAAGTAAAGATGGCTATTATAATGGAAAAAAACTAAAAAAGGATAAATTAGAAAGAATAAAAAAAGGTAAATGTGTTCCATCCTAGGTATATTTTCTCATTTAAAGAGACTTCCCAGAAATTCTACCAAACAACTTCTGCTTATATCTCAAACGGCATACCTAACCCACAAGGGACATGACAAAATGTAGACTTTTAATTGGGCACATTGCAGTCTCTGTTAATATAGGGAGTGACAAGCAAGAAGAAGAAAGTGGATGTTGAAGGGGCAATTAAAAGTCTCTCTACAGATACCCTCTTCCTTGTTCCCAGGTGTCTAAATTCTACCTTTTTTCCAAGGCTGATTTATGGCCTGTCTTCTCATGAAGCCTTCCCAAGTAGTCTGGCTCACAATACAGTGCCTTTATCACTTATTTTGCGCCCTGAATGATAAAGTATTTAGATTGTGTACTTATCTGTTTCAAGAGTAACCTCTTCTCCAAGTAAACTGAAAGCCCCTGGATATAGGAACTCTGTCTTTTTTTGTATCTTTAAAGCATACATCAGTAGTCTGCTTAATCAGGTGTTCAGTAACACTTGTTAAATAAAGGGAACATCCAAACAGCCCTGACCTTATATGACAGGATAAAATAGCAGGATAAAAATAAAGAGGCTACATGCAAGCATAAACCACCTCTGAGGTAAGAGAGGGGCTCAGCAAAGTCTGAATAGAATGAGTGCGATGCAGTGAGACTACAGTTAGCTTTTCAGGACTGAAAGTTTCCACTCATTGTTTCATTCATAAATTATGGTATTCACAAATACCATATGTGGTCAACATAGGCCTTAGTAAATGTTACTGATTTTTCATCAGATGTTTAAATTCATAGGTTTTCTTTTTCTTTTTTTTCCCCACTTTTTCTTTGCATATAGAATAGAAGACATATGCAAATAATTGATAGATTATTGTATTATTTTCCTCTGGAAACTTGTCCAGAATTGAGTTTAAATTGTTCTTATTCTGCTGTGAATTACAAAGTTTGTTTCATCACCCCCCTACATTTATACAACTATTTCTGTTACTTAAGAAGATAAAATGGTATGGATAGATAAGTACTAATTTTATTTAATCATAAGTTTTAGTGTGTTATGTTCCCAAACCTCCATAAAAATAAAATAAAGTTGTGACTTTATTTCTTAAATAACTATTTCTGTTTTTAAGAAGATAAAATGGTATAGATAAGTACTAATCTTATTTAATCATAAGTTTTAGTGTGTTATGTTCCCAAACATCCATTAAAGTAAAATAAAATCATGACTTTAATCAGATTAATTGATTGGATGATTATTATGCATGTTTAAGCATTTGCTATTTCTGGTGCTCTTTACATTAATTCTATCATTTCTTTAACCAGGCAAAAATTCAAAAGATCTAAGTATAGCTGTTCAAATGATGAGAAGATCCATTCACTCCTGGAAAGATACACAGATTTTTTGTAAGAAGACGATCATCAATTTATAGCCAGATGCCTTTAAATATTTAGGCTGTAATGATTTGGTAAATTCTTTAAAGTCACTCCTGATAAGGTAATTAGAATTTCTCATTACCTTAAACTTTTAATCAATTTTAGTATTGTAGATAATTAATAGGTATCATAAAGTATCTTATATATACACTTATAAACTGGACATATTTATTCTGATTCTAGTTTATAAAATATGAGCTTTGAGATTATTTATTAGTAAACTAGATACCAAAATTTGAAGTAAATTAGAATTAGAAAATTCACACAGATGCTTCCAAGAAGTGGAAATTAAATACCAAATAATGTCTGGATGCCACTTTGGACTCTCTTGATAACAAGAAATGAATCCTGTTCTTAATTTTAACACAGTATCTAAAATTGAGATTGAAGAATAGACTTTAATAAGCTTCTAGATTTCAATTCCAGGATGAACTTTTTAAACATTAATATCTACTGTTTTATTTATTTCTAAAATGATATATTTATTTTCTTAACAAATCAATTTTATCGATACATATTGATAAAAAGCATAAATCCACTCAAAGTGTAAAATCAATAGTATTCGGTATAAGCACATATTTGTGCATTCATCACTTCAGTCATTCTTAGAGCACTTTCATTTTTCAATAATAATAATAATAAACAAAAACCAAATAAAACTCATTACCTCTCACACTCTCTATGCTTCCCCTGCTATACAAAGTTGCTACTCTTTTTCCCTCTATCTAGTATATTTGTATTTATATTTTGTAAAAACGGTCTTAAATATTCAATATCACCCATATTTGTGTGTTACATGAGGTTTTACTATCTTATAGAGTCCCATGTTACAGTTTTTAGCTTTCCTTCTAGTAATATACATGACTTTAGACTTTCCCTTTCAACCACTGTCATACCCACACAATAGTACTGCTAGTTACACCATGATGTGCTTTAACCATTTCTATTCATTTCCAGAGATCTAGAATGATATTTTAAATGTGGTAAAATATTTCGTACTTAAATATTACACTATTTAACAGCATGGTAAAAATGCTTTGTGCATGGAATGTGTTCAGCAATATTTATTAACCATTTATTCAATTTTGTAATTTAATTTGATTTCAAATCTACTAATATATTAAAATAGTAACAAGTGATAGAAGGTGTCAAGACAAAGAAGACAAAGAATAAATATTCAATCCACATTTGACAAGCTAAGTTTCAACTATATAATATATACGGGCCTTTACTTGATGCAAGATGAGCGATAAGGTCCAGATCCCAGGGTCCAGGATTTTATTCCTGACATGTAGCAGGAAACGGCAACAAACATTCTGCTATTTTTTTATTTAGTGTGCTATCAGGAGCTTCTCATTACTGTGCCTCTACATGTATGTTTTATATGAGCTTCTTAATCTATTGTAATGTTATTTAAAACAGTTTTATTGAAAAAGTCAAATATAGACCTTTTTCATTTAAGGACTGTTATATTTTATTTAATACATAAACTATTTTCATGTGGGTAATTTGATTAAGTCATATGGTCATGGTCATCTTTGAAACTGGGTCTGCATGAGCCAGTCACATTAGTACACACATGCCTCTAAGTATTGTCTGAGTGGACAGAAGAAATTTGTACAGTAAAATTTTGGTGTTCTAAACTGGAAGATCACATCTAGCTATCTAACACCACCATCTATGACTGGGTGAGAAAGATAACCTGACTCTATGTTATACTTACTAGAATGTTTCTTGGTTGTTAGCAATATAAACAGTCACCATGCTGGTTGGGCATTTCTGAAGTTAATTTTTTCTAAAGCGCTTGGTCGACTTTGCCTTGGATTTACTCTAGTTGTGGGTAAATAGGCTAAAAAAACATTTTATGTGAACAGAAAATGAACAAAGGGAGGGAATAATCCTTAGCTATTTATACACAATCTGTCAATATTTTAGCTATTCTTAAATAGTTAATTGATAAAGACTCATTAAAAAATGAGAAGTAACTATATCCAAGCAGAAAGTTAGCCCAATTTTCATTTTTTTCCCCTTTTCTATGGCATGAGGGTCAGTTACTCACTTGATTTTGGGTCACAAGACAGACAAATAGTTGTGGTTTTATATTTGATGGGGCAGGGTTGAGCCATTTCTTTGGGTTGATGTCATAGCATGCTTACACATGTGATGGTTGGGCTAATGTTGAAGTCCTCAAAGGGGAAGTGATTTCAGCATTCAGAGAGAGAACTCCCATCTCTACTTCAGACAGCCAGCATCTCCTGGGGACTGTACGGAATTTGGACATTTGTATCCCTGCGGTTGCGTGAGGCAAGTTTACGAAATCTCATACTATTTACAGATATCTCCTGTTGGTTCTGTTTCTCTAGAGAACCCTGACTAAAACACACACTATAATTTCTAATTTGAAGAATGTGGGACTCTGTCAATGATGGTAGTTATGCAGGCTGTTGTGTCAGGATACCAACAGAAAACATAACATATTCAAGTGAGCATAATTTTTTTTTCAGAAAAGTATGTTATTAAGTCCTGGGCTGGGGTCCAAACTCAGATGGTTTGACTCCAAAGACTGTGCTCTTAGCCACAGCATTATACTGAACAATTTATGGATTGAGCACGTATTAGTGATTGATGGAAATCTCTTCATAAACTCTGAGCTGTGATGATCAAAGGTGTGTAAAACCCATCTGATGTGATTCTATTTTATTGTGTAGCTTTTCTTTTGCTTTGCACAATCCATACCAAATGTTTCTAAACATTCCTGTCCTCATGCTTCTCAATGCCAATCCTAGAGTATAGATAGGAAATAAAGGCACATTTTAAAGCTTTATTTTGGTATTCTGACATTTTCAGCATATACTTCCCAGTTGTTTTTGAATTGTAGAGTATTTTATAATTTTTAAAAGATTTGCTCTACTTACAATGGTTCAGGACAGGTTATCCGTATGCAGCTGTGAGTACAGTGGCTTGGAGTTCTTGGCGAGATCATCATTTTGGATCATGTGTTTTCGCTCTGTTCTCAGTAGCTATTAATGGAATAACTGGAAAGCAACTGAACCACTACGGTGTGTTCTGACCTCATATGACCCCATATGACCCCATATGACTTCTACATGGCTATGCTGTTTTATGAGTCTTCTTAAGTCTTTACTCTTTTACATATTGCACAGGGACAGATACAGAAACTCATACTTTTAAAATGCTTAGACAACTCTGGTTAACTATGTGAAGAAGGCATTTCCATAAGGCCTCTCTTTGTACTCCTAAAGTATCGATAATAGGAACAAGTAGATCTATCCAAATGAGTAGATTGTTCCTGTTCTAGTATAGCATACATCAGATTATTTGAAATTGCTGAGTGGTGTGGGAAAACAGAAACAACTGAGGTAACTAGAGAAGAATGAAAAGTAACCATCCAACCTTGGTCCCTTTGTAACTCTCTCATGGAAACCATCTCAGAAAGGAAGGGATGGAGCAGAATGAGTGAGCTCTGCTTTAATCCACCTGTGTTGAGGGATCACCTATGGTCCACAGGTGGCTTGTTCTGGACACAGAGGAGAGTTATTTACCTTTGCTATGAGTTATGCTGCCCTGAGAGGTTGTCAGCACCAGGTATTCCTAGAAAGACTACTGTCGGTCTCTTTCCACTAGTTCTGATCAGTGCTTACCGTCATCTATGGCTTTTGGCTCAATGTGTGTGTGTGTTTTCTTTTAATAGCATCATGATATAATACATGATTAATCTATGGACAGCAGGTAGGAAAAAAGATGTGGATTAATCTATGGACAGCAGGTAGGAAAAAGGATGTGGAAAACTGTTGTAAAGTGAAGGTATTCTGTGGAAATCATACTGAAATAATTATTAAAGCTCAGATGTTTAGATCACATTGCTTGCCATTTGTTCATAGCGGGACAAGGACTCTGGTGTACCATGATCTACCTACCCATTAAAACAACATGAAGTTGCTGGAATGGATATACAGAGTGGACAGTTTGAGTTTGTCTTTGAACTCTGAGCCTATGTGCAGTTTCCAGGCTCCAAACAGAGTGAAGCTTGGCACATTGATTTCATTAGTACATTGCTCTGATGATCTAGGCTCACCAGCCATAAACATTTAAAACCTGGTAACAGATTCATTTTGAAAGGCCTGTGGTTTTGTAAAACAGAAGAAAAATAATTGACATTATTTGTGAAGCCCCTCTGAGAGCCCTGAGTGGGGCCTGGTTTTGGTAACTGAAATAAACAATTTCTACTATGATTGCTAGTGTTCCCTCCCCTTGACAGGTACTCAATGAGAAAAACCGAAAGGGCCTTTATGTAATTAAGTGTTTGCCTGTGAGAACCACTGTTAATCAGTCCTCATGTTAAATTGTTTCTGTCTACTTCTTTTTGTCTCTCTGTTCAGTGTTTTGTTAATTTTTCCTAACATACTCTTTTAACACTACCATTTCTTTGCCTTTAATCATCCCCCTCTCCTCATACATCCATAGTGTTTATTATTTACAATGGGGATTTATTAACTTATAAGCTCACAGTTCTGAAGCTGTGAAAGTGTCCAAATCAAGGCATCATCAGAAGATGTTTTCTCCCCGAGTTGCAGATGTGAGCGGCCAGGTATGTGGCAGTATCCACTCTTTCCTCTCCCCTCTCCTTCAGGCCTCATTGCTTTCAGCTTCTGGCTTCAGTGGTTCCTTTCAGCTTCTGGGTGTTTCTCTCTGTTTCTGCACCCTTTTTTCTTATATCTGTGACTTTTTCTATACCCTTTATAAAGGACTCTAGCAAGAGGACCAGGACCCACCCTAGGCTATGCCCCACTGAAGAAATCCAATCAAATGCCCCTCAATTGAATCCAATCCAATTAAAGGATCTCACACAGGATTGGACCAATTTAAAAACATACTTCCTGGGGTCCACAAAAGACTCAAACTACCACAGTGTCTCTTTAAAAAAATGTATATAAATATTTAAAAATAATGTATTAGACTGTGTTTTATATTATATAATATTTATATTATATATTTTATACAACCTCAATTTATGTCAGAGTACATTATTTATATTATTTGTAATTTTAAAATTGGAATTATAATGCAAAATTCTTTTAAGAGTTTAAAGTACAAATTTATCATGTAAAATATTCTAGATCTATTTCTCTCAGACTAATCCCTAGGATTAAAAATTTCAGTATTATTTTACTTTTTAATGTGCAAAAATAATCTTGGTACTTGGGTGGCACTGTTCAACATAATTCTGAAGACAAAAAAAATGGATATATTATAGAGCTCAAAAATATTTTTATTCATTACTATTTATTCATCAAAGGGGATTATATAAAACTTAAATAAAAACGAATGTTCAATATTTTCAGGAGCATATTACAGATAATTAAAAAAATAAATTATTTATTTGTATTTCACAAATGTGACTTGGAGGAAAAACATTCCAGAACTGCATATGTAGAAGTTAAAATAGCTGTCATCTATTAGAATGTGATGCTTATTCTACTACTTTGGCAGGGAAATTGTTTTACAAAGTAGTAAATAGGAATGACTATTGTTGGAGTCACAAACAGAGATGAGAACTTGGTTCTGGAAACTGGCAGGTAGAAATGGGGAGGGCCACACTCTTAAACAGAGAAATATTAAACTCAGACTATTTTTCTCCTGAGTGCCATACTTAAAAACAAACAAATAAAAAATGAACAAGTAAAAATTACAACAAAACATACAAGAATTTAAAGACTATTAAGGCGGAATAAATGAACACAATACTCTGAAGAAGAAAACATCTTTCCAATGTACCGAATCAGCAGTTGATTTAGAAATTAGGGAATATGATACTCAAAGCTATTAAAAGTTTCAAATAGCAAACTTCAGGTGACTTTTTATGTAAATGAGGTTTTTGGTTTACATTCCTTGATGACTTCAGGA
This sequence comes from Cabassous unicinctus, assembly GCA_029593785.1. Classification (NCBI taxonomy): domain Eukaryota; kingdom Metazoa; phylum Chordata; class Mammalia; order Cingulata; family Chlamyphoridae; genus Cabassous; species Cabassous unicinctus. The sequence goes on from JAQZBX010034420.1 coordinate 14,710, forward strand.
AATAATTAGCTGATGACTTAGCATGAATGTACTTGTGTTTGTTTAATAAGTGACTGCACACTCATAAAGAAATATAGGGCTTTAATCTCTTTATCACTGGTCTCTTTGTGTTAGATCTGTTTGCTAGCCAATCCATCTGCCCACATGCATGCATAGATGCTTGGCTCTCATTATCTAGCTTAGCCACAGAACTGCAGGTTCCAATATCTGTTCCAGACTCACCGTGTTTCATTCTAAGGGCAAAGGACATAACCTTTCCCATAATCCAGAATGCCGCACCTGGAGAACGTAGGCATTTCTACTGTCTCTTATCCTCTATTCAAAGTAATCTTAATATATCACTACATTTGTTTTCGTCCTCAACTTGTGGTTCTAGGTCTGTGGCTGGGAGATGAAGTTTTTCCTCAGATGACTGAACCAATCTGGACCCCTTCTACTTGTGGAAGGGTAATAGAGGGCATGGGTTGCAGCCTGGTATCTGTTTCAATGGGGGAACTGTTCCTCATCTATTTCAGAACCTCTGCTGGGGGTGATATTATCAACAGTAATGATATCCAATCATAATTACACCGTTACAGTTGTGACGGGACTGATGGAAGGGCCTCTCTGTTTTTATTAGCAGGAACCATAAAGAGCAACCTGGCAGAGTGGTTTTACTGTGGAATTCTGGCAGCATTTCATGCTCCATTTACTATGATAATGTGAACTTTTTCTTTCAATGAACTTCTTTTATGGAATTTTTTTGAACACAGAAATACTGAGCTGAGATAATATTTTTCTGCTGGATGAAGCAATAAGGTATAAAACTCTGCTCTGGACCAGAGAAGCAGAATTGACTGGTTGACATGCAAAAAAGGAAAAGAGTAAAATAAATGCTTTTGAGCAGCAATAATAAAAGAAAGAGAGACAGTGTTGATGCCATTGGAGAACCTAGTTCATGCCTTCACTCATAAATATGTATTGAGAATCTTCAATGCGTCAGTCACTGATCTAGACTCTGGGCATAAGTGAGCAATTAAGATAGAAAAAAGTTCCTTGCTTTTTTTTCTTCTTTTTTTCATTTAAAAATTTATTGACATATATCATTCATGCATAAACATACATAAACAATAAATGTACAGTAAAAGTTGTGAACTTATAAAACAAACATGCATATCATCATCTGGACTCACATATATCATCCCATCACCACCTTGTATTGTTATGAATAATTGTTAGAAATTATGAAAGCGCATCATCAAAACATATTTACTAACTATAGTTAATATCTTACATTTAGTGTATTTTCCTCCAACCCACCCGAGTTCCTTGCTTTTTAAGAAGTTTGTTTTCTAATGGGGTAAGCAGATAATGAACAAGTAGGCATCTAATATATGATATAATTCAATGTAGTAATAGATTCTATGACGAAGTAGAAAGTGAATGACACAGTAAGTGGGGAATGAAACAAGCCACACAAACATTTGGGGGAAGGAATTTGTAGGCAGAAGCAGTAGCAGGTCAATGGCCTCACAGGAAGAATGAACTTGTGTTCAAGATAAGGTGAGAAGGCAGTCATGGCTGGGTGGGGCAAATAAAGGAAAACTCTAAGAGTTGAGCATGGAGGGAGAGGAGGGGTCACATAATATAGGACCTTGCAGGCTCTGGAACCTAAATATTTAAGAAAGCAATTGGAACATTCTGACCATATTGCTATGATCTGATTTACATTTATAAATTGCATTATCAAACATGCAAGATGTTTCTGGTGACTCTGTGAGAGTAGGAAAGGAGCAGGAAAGAGAGAAAGGAGGCTACTATGACAGTCACAGAGCTTGATTAGGTTGGATAGGGTAGGAAGGCATCAGTATTTAGCCATCAGTCCTTAACTTAAACATGGCTGAGGGTCCAGACAACTGGTCAAAGTCAAGTAAAACTGAAAAAGTTTGCTGATGGACCATATAAGGAATATGAGGCAAAAAGAGGAATCAAGGATAACCTCTAGGATTTTGCCTTGTGATAGGGAGGGTGAATACTATTAAGTTAGATGGAGAAGAGTAGGTTTAGTGCTGTGGAGAGGTCAAGAGTTCTGTTTTGGAACCATTTAGTTTGAGAGGTCCATTAGACATTCAAGAGAACACAGTCTGAGCTCAAATAGAGATCAGGGTTTGAGATATAAATATGGGAGTCATTAGCATATAAATGATACATAAAGACATGGGAACAGATGGCATCACTTTGAGTGGTGATAGAAGAGAGATGAAACTTGTCTCAGTCCAACAATTAAAGGTGAGACATCAATGGAGGAGCAATAAAAGGAGACTGAGAAGGGGTGGCCAGTGCATAGGAGAAAAAGGAGTGTGGTGTCCTGTAAATAAGTGTAGAAAGTGTTTCAAAAAGGAGGAGTATGATGAGAATGGATGCAGCACTGGAGAGATTGTTGGTTACCTTGACAAGTGCAATTTCACAATGAAGTGATCAAGGTAAAAGTGTAGATGGAGTAGATTCAGGAGAGACTGGGAGGCAAGGAAGTAGAGAATGCAAATACAGGCAACTTTCAGTGTGTGTGTGTATAATAGAAAAGGGAGCAGAGGTTATAGAGTGGTAGTTGTAGTCATTTGTGACTTTCTGAAATAAAAACTAATTATTTTTAAAGAAGCTTTAGATTATATAAATGATACATCATAAATATGGGGGATTCCCATATACCTCACCCCCCACCCTCTCCTACACTTAACAACATCTTTCATTAGTGTGGTACATTTGTTACAATTGAATATGTACACATATTGAAGCATTGCTACTAACCATGATCTGTAGTTTACATTATGGTTTACACTTTGCACTGCAAAATTTTATAGGTTTTGACAAAATGTATAATGGCTTGTATCTGTCATTGCAATGTCATGCAGGACAATTCCAATGTCCCAAAAGTGCCCCATGTTGCACCAATTGTTCCCTCTCCCTCCCTTCAGAACCTCTGGGGGCCACTGCCTTTATATCAATGTTTCAAATTCTCCCATTACTAGAATAGTAAGCCTAATATGGTCCATGGTTGCATTCCCCCTTATGTTTGTTTGTTACTCTACCTTGAGGATATTGCGATGGTAATGCCCACTCTGCTTCCAACTGAGAGGGGGCTTAGATCCCATGGAGCAGATGGATGGAACTGTCTTGCTTGCAGTTGTAGATACTCTTTGCTTTTTGGGATGGATGTTGTCCATCATCCACCTTTTGTTAGTTGGGAAGGACTTTTTTTTAAGATGGGAGAATTAATAGTACGCTTGTATGCTATTACTCTATTATCAACTTATTAGTAAATGAGACTAAATAGATGAATATACATTGGAGGAATAAATAGAAGAAAATGTCACTATACATATAGGACAACAGAGCTTACAGTGATGAAAGGCAAAATGTCAAGAAAATTAAAAATAAATATTTTTCATTATTTTTTATTATACCAAATTAAAAAAATTTTTTTTGTATTTTACTTCCTATATTTAAAACTATCACTATTATTTCATTTTCTTATTAATTGTATTTGGCTATTTTATTGAGTTCATTTTTAAAGAAGTTTTGGGTCACAGAAAGGTTACAACTGTGGCAGGGAGGGTCATTTGTGTGGGGAGTCAGTGATGAGGGATACATGGGAGAAGGTTAACCTGGGGCATACATATGGGGCATATGAATGTGTTCAAGTGTTCATGGGGCATTGTCACCATGGGTGGAGATTCACACAACAAACAAAGGAATATTGAGTTCCCATCTTGGGGAGCTCTGCCACATTCTCTGATGGAACAGCAACAATACCCCAAGGACAGAGGCAATGGCTAGTGAAGGAGGATGGTCCATTGATGGGCCCTTAATACTGAGGACTGTGCTTATGAACCTTTACTCTTGAAATGGAAACTTAGCATAGTATTATAAGGTGCCTAAGCATTACCTCCTGAGAGCCTCCTTGCTGCTCAAATGTGGCCTCTCTCTAAGCCAAACTCAGCATATAAATGCAATAAATTCACTCCAGTGTGGGACATGACTCCCAGGGATAAGCCTCCCTGGCACCGAGGGATTACTACCAAGCACCAACTATCAATGCAACAGGAAAAATAGCTTGACCAAAAGGGGGAAAAAGTTAAAGACAAATGAGTTTATATGGCTAAGAGACTTCAAAGTGAGTCGGGAGGTCTTTCCAGAGGTTATGCTTATGCACATCTCAGCAGGATCTCATTGACTGCCAAATAGTGGGACTCCTGAGGGCTCTGGAGACACCCAGGCACTATGGTAAGGGCAGATAGCTCATGAGTTTGGTGCCTTGCCAGTAGGCCCTGCTTTGGAGTTTGTGCTCCCCAGTGTGACAGAATTGGACTCAATTCTGGTTTCCCTACACATGGCTCTTTGGTCTCTTCTATTTGAACCTATAGTTGGTGCTGGATTTGGTAGGTGTACATCCAAGAGACTTGAATCTTTGGGCTGTCCATGTGCCAGCTGGGCCCTGAGCCTCAACGGAGTTGCAACACCTACTCTCCAGTTTATTGGACTCACTCAGGGCATCTAACAAAGAGGTGATGATGGGCAACCACCATAACAAGGAACTAAGCGAGTCTACAACTGCAAGCATGAGAGTCTCATCCATCAGCCATATGGGACTGAAGCCCCCTCTCAATTAGAGCTGGAGTGGGCATCACCATCCCAGGATCCTCAGGATTGGGGAATGAACTAGAGTGGACTTACTGGTATTTTACTATAGCCTTATTGTAATTCTAGCAATGGAAGAACTTTTATCATTGATGTGGAGGCAGTCGCCACTGGAGGTTTTGAGGTTAAGGAGAAGGAAAACAGGTGTAATACAGGGACATTTTCAGTACTTGGGAATTGTTCTGAATGACATTGCAATGACAGATTCAGGCCATTATATATCTTGCCATAACCTACAGAATTGTGTGGGAGAGTGTAAATTATAATGTAAACCATAATCCATGCTTAGTGTCAATGCTCCAAAACGTGTTCATCAGTTGTAATGAATGTACCACACTAATGAAGGATGTTGTTAATGTGGGTAAATGTGGACGGTCTGGGGAGCAAGGTATATGGGGATCCTCTATAATTTTTATGTTACATTTATATAATATAAATATCTTAAATAAAAAAAAAAGACTAAATAGATGAAGCACACCTCTCATCTTGCTAAGGCTGCCATTTTCAACCATGTGATATGTGAACAAGCATGACTGTCTACCATGTATGCTCCACCTAGCCCTGTATCCAGCCCCCTGTTGCATCACACAACCTTCCAGAACCTCCCTGGCTCTAACTCCATAAAGCCCTGCACTCCCCCAGCTTGAGGAGACAGATATGAGCCTTGCCTCCTGTAACCTTGCTGGGCTGCCATGCAGTATTCTCTTCTCAAAAACCCAGTCTCATGCCATTGACTTCTGTGTGCATCGGGCAGCGAGTCCACTTGTGGTGGTAACAGTATTAATAGTAACTTATATAGGATTCACCAATATTTTACCTCTAGACCAGCTCACACCCTGGCAATATATTTTTGCAAATCCCAAGTGAACTTCACAATCCCATCTTAATGTGTGAGCTGAGGTAATGCAAACTCATTCTAATATTTTTCTCCTATAAAAACATTAAAAGAAAGGTAAATATTCCTGCAGTTCCTAGAAAGATAGAAGAGGGGATGCAACCCAGTAAATGTTCACTGCAAAGAATAATAAAATTAATCATGAATTACTGATAAGTTAGTGACTCATTTCTTTTTTGGTGCTGTGGAGTGATTCACAAATGAATACAAACACAAGTTTCCCCTTCCTCCTCCCTGGAAGGATAGCCAAGTTTTATGATGTTTAGAGTTCCTATGCTCTTGGGGGAAATTTACACTTCTCACAGAAATAAAGAAGTTGAATATCGCAGGTGTAAAGCCCCTCAAGTGACATTGATTTGCATGTAGGATGGAACTATTCCTGTTGGATTATCTGCAGGAAGCTGGGGACTGGTGCTTTTAGGGGAACATGGGGTACCTCCAGCTGATCCCAGACCAGAAGAAAGCCGGGTTCTCAGAGCCTGGGAGGACAGGGGTGGTGGGTTCTGTGATTGGCCAGGAGCTCATGCCAGAGGGACCTGGGCACGGGCACCGTGGCCCTGGGAAGTGCTGTGAAAGGGCTGGTGCCTTCTCCTCCTAACTGACCCTGGATGAGAATGATGATTCTCATATGTGGTCATGGTAGACCACTGCTCGGAGGGAGGCCTCCTGCACATTTCCCTGGACTGCCTGGTCCCTAAATCATGGTTTAATCCAAGGGAAGGTGTAAGTCAAGGAAGAAGAGAGAAAAAAAATAAGGTGATGATCCTGAGAGGGCTCTCAGAATCGTTAGCTTTCATTCAAAAATATAAACATGTGATTTCTTGCATTCTGTGAATATGGAACCAATTATACTTGTTTTAAAAATATTGTTTAAAAATAAGAATATGAAAAAAGTTATTTTCCATAGAAAATTTGCACCAGTATTTAGTTTGGCCTTATTAAGAATGGGATTAGTTCATGGACATTAACAGTGCAGCCTCCAGGGGCTTATTCTTATATACTTTCCTGCTTGCTTTTGAAACTCTTGCCTTCTGAGTTGACTCCCATCTTATTCAATGAAGACTTTGGATCCATTTGGGCTCTTGCTTCTGTCTTCATCCCAAGTCTTGACATTATTCTGGGTAACTTCAGCACCCATATATGTCTTTATTCAACCATGGCAGATTGGCTCTTTGGATAAACTTATTTCCATGAATCTTCATTACTATTCCTCTTTAACCCTTTGGCCCCACAGCTGCACTTGCATGTACTCCACTTCCACAATCTTATATCAAAACATGTATTAGTTATCTATTGCTGGATAGCAAATTATCCCAGACTTAGTGGCTTAAAAATATAAACATTTTATTTGAATTTAGTATGTTTCTATCCAGAGCATTCAAAATTGCCCTCATTGATTTTGAAACAAGGTGTCCTCTACTGCGGGCCAGCTTTTGTCTGTTTGAAAATTTGCAGATCCATTTAAAAGTGCACCAGTTTCTGCACACTGTGAACGTTCACACTTAAAATGTACATATTCTTTCTTTGTCCCAGTCTTTACTCTGAGGGCATATGTGGAATCATGTTCACCCTAACATTACCAATAAGAGCAAAAAATTGGAAACAATTAACACCTAAAAATTGGAAACACCTAAATGTCCAATTTATGGAATGGTTAAGTAAATTCATGGAATTTCAAAGTGGCCATAGAAAGTGATATTTATGAAGTGTTTATAATATTATAGGAAAAAGCTCATTATAGAATGTTAATGGAAAGAAGTAAACCATTTGTATTTAAAATAATAAACATCTTTAAAAAAACATAAACACCTTCTCTATGGCTGTAGGCTTTAATGCTTTAGATTGAGTTGACATATAAAAACATGAAGAGTTCATTGGATGAGACACTTCGTTCATCCCCACTGGAGGCCAGAGGCAAATCTACCAAGATAATTAGATATTTAAAAATAATTTCGGACTTATTTTACTTCAGTCATAACTGACAGCCTTTGATTTCTCTTAATGCTTGTCTTTTACATACCTCATGGAGTTATTAGTGGGAGGATATCAAGCTTGCAATTGGAATGGCCACTGCCAGATAAATATGGACAGCTGTATAACAATTTCAGAAGCTGCTTACCAAAGTTTAATACAGAAGAATATGGATTTTAACTCCCTAGGTAAACAGAAAGGAAGGAACAGTATGACAAAGGAGGAAATCAGCTGTTGGACCAAAGAAGGATTTAAATATTTTAAAAATTCCAACCACTAAAGACAGCTGCTCTGCCACACAAAATTTTGAGGTTTGTCCATCTTCTACATCTGTTAGCCAATCAAGTCACTAAGCTCTATTTTGGGAAAGAATTTCCACAGTGCTGGCATATCTTTAGCCCTCAAGGTTTCCTCTCATTTACTGATCAGTAGATGTTGAAAAAGACCATGATAGAAATATCACAGACCTATGTGCTCATTTTAATTCCATACCTGTGTTGGTGGTTTTGTTGGAATGTACTGTTTCTAAAACAAGAACCTTTTTATTAGTTTCTGTAGGAGAAAGAGATAAATTATTATTGACATAATTACTTTTTCATAGGTATACTATAAACATGTATTAATACCACAGGTTTACTTTTGCTTTGCAAATTTTATATTGAGATAATAACCATACAATTAAAACCAAAATAAATTCAGTAGAGAATGAGCTTTTATTTTTAAAGAAAGTTGTCAGCATTCTTATGCAATTATTATACTAAATTTATCTCTTAATGTGTTAAAATTACATAAAATATGTGTACATATATTGTCCAAATTTTCAGTTCAATTAAAAATTTTTTTTAAAAAGATACAAATTTTCGGCATATATGCCATGCTATACCTTCCTATTGCACTTGCAGGAAAAGCCAAAGTCCTTATAATGACCTCTGGGGTCATTCATATCTGCCGCCTCACCTTACCTTTTCGACCTTCTGCTCTCACGCGCTCACCCTGGTCTTTCAACTTCAGCCACACAGTCTTCTTTGCTGGTCCTGGAACCACTGGACTGACTCTCAACTCAAGGCTTTGCTGGCCCACAGCTCTGTGTGTTCTTTCCCAGAAGACTGAATGACTGGACCCCTCAGTTCCTTCAGGTCTTCAGTCAAAAGCCACCTTCCAAATGGGGGTTCCTGTCTACCGTATTTAAACTTAATACCCTCCTCCAGCATTTTCTATTCCATCTTCTCTGCTGTAAGTTTTCTTCCTCGAGCTTTTTGCCGTTTACCATAATGTACAGTTTAATTATTTATCTTGTTACTATCTTCTCCACTAAAATTTATGTTCTATGGAGTCAGGGAGGTTTATATTTAGTTGCCAAATATATTTATATTTGGAACTCCAGTGTATATATACATATATATATGTATGTATATATATAAACTGTAAGTAAATATATTTATAATGGATGAAAAATGGAAAGATGTCTAGAAAATATGATTTTTGAATATAATTGGTTTAATACTACTGACCTTACTAAGAACAATTTTTATTACTTTTACTCTTTGTGTCTCTCTCGTACCTTAGGGAAGGACATGCTACTCAGGGCTCTGTTCATTATTCTCAGGAGGACCCAAAGACAATAGTAATCTTGGCTGGATTTAGTAAGCCATTGCTTTGGAGCAGGAACTTTACAAATTTTAATTAATTTAGTCCTCATACCAACTCTGTTATTACAGATAAGGAAGTTGTGGCTTAGTTAACTCATCAATATTCATGAAGCCAGCAAGTGGTAGGAGCAGAGTCTGACAGATCTTTCTAAACAGAAGTCATCGCTCTATTAAGGTATAGTTCTAGAAACACCAACTGGTAGATTTAATCCAGAAGCAAAGAGGAAGTGTTCAAATACTTTTAACAGGGACTGAATGTGATCTGCTTTACATGCTAAAAGGTAACCCTGGCAGAAAAGTGGAATATGGAATGGAGGGGCAGACTGGAATCAGGAAGTGAATAGGCTGCTTCAAAATCCAGATGAGAAAGGAAGAATCTTGTCCTAGTCTTTGGAAATTGAGAGAAGAGATTATAGATTCCATGCATGTTAGGAATGAGAGTTCATGGGGATTTGAGGTACCTGAGGATTCAATGATGGCTTCCAGGTCTCTAACTTGAGCAGTTGTAATACGATGATGCAATTAATCCTGATAGACGAAATAGGAAGATTATTAATTTAGAAGAGAAAAATGTAACTGAAATAAATTAAGGGAGAAAAGGCTCTTTGGAAAAAAGGGACTCATCAAAAGTCTTGTAAATATTGCAAGAGGGAAGTCAATCAATCAAGGACCAAACAGTCATTGTTTGCATTTGTCCATCAGTGGACCCTCGTTGGTTGTCCCGGCCTGTGGGACAGTCAACGGGAACCTGGAGAGGGGGAGCGGGAATTGGATGGAACAAGAGACGCGAGAGATGACAGCAAGACAGGATTCTGATCAAGCTGCAAAAGTTTATTGAAGAGGCAGGGTATATATACTCTGAAGGAAGAGGGTGAGGATTGGTGGACCTAAGGACAGGTGGCGGTTTGGGATTGGTGGCTGCTGTTGCTAGGGTAGGTGGCAGGAATGCTTTAGGCGCGAAGGGGGTGCTTTTGGCGCGAACTCTCTTACTTCCTAGAAGAAGGCTAACTGTAGCTTAAGCTGTTCTTTGTCTCAGCCCTGGCGGCCATGTTACATGTCACCGGTGCTGCTGACAAGGTGCATAATATGAGTGCTACC
>JAQZBX010034421.1:0-24999 GCA_029593785.1 Cabassous unicinctus
AGAGAGAGAGAGAGAGAGAGAGAGAGAGAGAGAGAGAGAGAGAGAGAGAGAGAGAGAAAGAACCATATATTTAACCTATACCTTAGTATAATCAAATACTTGATGAGAAGTTTCCTTTAAAAAGCTTTCCTTATAATCAGTGGAGTAATGATGGAGTTAGGATATCATTGCCACCCCTAATGAATTAATGGATTTAGGCAAACAAACAAAAAATTTGAATGGGATCAACCTTTAGATCTAATTACTAATTTTTAGGAAATAGAAGGATAACAGAACATGGTAAACATATCAAAAAGATTCAACCAGCAACACTCAGACTGTAGGAAACTCCTGGACAAATGATACAGTTTCTCTGAAAAGAAATTGCAAAGAAAATTAAAAGGAGAGGGAAATTACAGATTAAAAGACACTAGAGAGATCTATCAACTACTTAAAATGTTTGGAATATATTTGGATGCTGATTAAACATACAAACTTAGTATAGCTATATACTGACTATAAAAATTGGGGATATTTAAATGACTTGGTATTTTGATGACAAGAATTACGTATTAATTTTTAAAAGCGATGATAACAGAATTGTGGTTATTTTTGAAAGTATCATCTTTCAGAAAAATACACCAAAATACTTATGGGTGAAATTGTAAATATTTGAGATTTCCTCAAAATTATCTGGAGGGTGGGGGTAGGTAGTGGGAATTTAGATGGCAAGAGATGGCCAGGAGTTGGTAATTATTGAAGCTAGTGGATGGATATATCGGTGTTCATTATATTTTACTTTGTATGTATTTGAACATTTCCAAATGAAAAGTTAAAAAGAAGCTGAGGGAAGACAGGGCTTGTAGGAGGAGCACAGCCTTTTTGCCTCATCATCCCTCAATCAACTATGTGTATACCTCAGATCATCATCAATCTGATGATAATGAGGGTGCAGAACATTCCTAAATTGTGGAAACCTATGAGACATGTTAAATGAGAAAGTCATCAATCCTGTTTTGGAGAGACTAAGATGAAGGCTTTTGGCTGATGTGCAGACAGTCTCCACATCTCCCTCCAGGTCAAGTCTCCCTGGGCCTCTCCTTTCACATCCCCAGCAAGTCCAGAGCACAGGGGTGCTCTCGGGGCTCCAGGGCTCCAGCTGGAAGATGGTGACACATGTATCCAGTGAGAAGACACCACAAGATGGTGAATGGTTTGAAGGGCCACAGGGTTCCATTCCCTGGGTGTAGGGGGCAACCTTCTGCCCTCTTCAGTCTATACCAGCATTCCAAAGAACCCTGTTCCCAGAGGGGACACTTGATCACAGGAGTGTGGTCTTTGAGGGCCATACGCCCCCTCTTGGATTCAAAATGTCATTAAACTCTTCAAGGTGCTGAGTATTAACTTTCATTTCATCTTTTTTCTTTTTTTAAATATCTTTTTCTTTTTTTAAAGATACTTAGATTGCAGAAATGTTACACAAAAAAATACAGGGATTCCCATATGCCCCACTCCCCACACCTTCCACACCCTCCCACATAAACAACATCCTTCATTAAAGTGGCACATTCATTGCAATTGGTAAACACATCCTGGGGCATTGCCATTGAGCATGGACTATAGTTCACATTGCAGTTTACACTCTCTCCCACACAATTCTACAGGGTATGGGAAGATATATAATGGCATATATCTCTTGTAGCAATGCCATTCAAAACGATTCCCAAGTCATGAAAAAGCCCCGGCATTACACCTGTTTTACACTCCCCCTGCCCCCAGACCCTCGACATCAATGCTATAATTTCTTCCATTGCTATAATCACAACAAATCTATTGCAGAATACCAATAAGTCCACTCTAGTCCATAGTTCATTCCCCAATCCTGAGGATTCTGGGATGGTGTTGTCCACTCCACCTCTAATTGAGAGAGGGTTTTGATCCCATACAGCCTATAGACGGAACTCAGTTGCTTGCAGTTGTAGGTTCTCTCGTTTCCTTGGTAGGGTGGTTGTTAAGCTTCACCACCTTGTTAGTTGTCCTGGGTAAGTCCAATGAACTTGAGAGTAGGTGTTGCAACTCTGCTGAGGCTCACAGCCCAGATGGCAGATGGACAGCCCAAAGATTCAGGTGTCTTGGACATACACCTACCAACTCCAGCACCAAGTATAGGTTCAAATAGAAGGGACAGATGAGGTCTGTGTAGGGAGGCCATAACTGAGTCCAACTTCCATTTCATTTAACCTACTGTTTCCCAAATTCTTAGCCCATGGAAACCCCTTTCACATAGGGCAACTATTAATATCTCTTTGGGTGGGCATCTTATCTAAAATTGCCCCTGCTCACCTTCCCAACCCAGCTCTGCCATGATCTAGCCTCTGACCCTGCTGTAGTTTCTCCTTAGCACTTATCACTTCCTAAGATTATATTAGATATTAATCATTTACTTTTGCCTAGTCTTCAGTAAACTAGGACTGTTGACTCAGTTCCTCAGGCCCCAAACCTGGACACCTCTCTTTCTCTCATATACCAAGTCCAATTCATCAAAACAACCTGTCAGCTCTCACTGTAAAACCCATTCTGGCCCTACCACTTTTCAACTTCAGCACCATCATTATACTATTCAGAACCACCACCCCCTCTTACCTTGAGGACTGTGACAGCCTGCAAAGTGGTCTCCATGACCCCTCTTATCTCCTAAGCCACCTGTCCTCCACACAAAGGCTAGAGTGATCCACTGTAAATATTAATTAGATTATGCTTCTACTTTGCTCTCCATACTCCAGTGGCTTCCCGTGACACTTAAAATGAAACCAAAAATCTTTATCATGGTCTGCAAGGCCCTGTGATCAGCTTTGCTCACTGCTTGATCTCATTTCTCATCCCCACCTTCCATCCTTCTCATTGAGCTCTAGCCACATTGACCCATTATGTTCCCAAAGCACCAAGTATGTTCTGCACTTTATGGCTCCCTTTATGAGGAAGCTATCCTCCCAAGATTTTTGCAAGTTATTCTCTCACTTTTAGCAGGTCTCTACTCAAAAACCCCTGCCTCTTGATTTCCTCCTCAGATTGCTCCTAACTAGTATACAGAAACACTACTGGATTTTTGTGTACTGATCTTATATCCTGCCACTTTACTGAACTTTTTTATCAGCGCTAGTAGTTTTGTACAGGTTTTTCAGGGCTTTCTACCTACAGGATCATGTAAACTGCAAATACTGAAAGTTTTACTTCTTCATTTACCTTAGGATGCCTTTTATTTCTTTATCTTGCCTAAGTGCTCTTGTAAGAACATCTAACACAATGTTAAATAAGAGTCGAGATAATGGGCATCCTTGTCTTGTTCCAGATCTTAGAGGAAAAGACTATAGCCTTTCACCATGTTATCTGTGGGTTTTTTCATGTAAACTTTTATCCTATTGAGGAGGTTTCCTTCTATTCTTATATATCAAAGCATGCTTATCAAGAAAGTATTATCTGTGTTTTGTAGAATGTCTCTTCTGCATCGATAGAGATAATCACGTAATTTTTTCTCTTTGATCTGCTAATGTGGTGTATTACATTGATTGATTTTCTTATATTGAGCCATCCTTTCATACCTGGGATAAAACCCACTCAATTATGGTGTATAATTCTTTTCATGTGCTTTTGGATTCGATTTGCTAGTATTTTGTTCAGTATTTTTGCATCTACTTTCATTAGAGAGACTAAAAGAATCAAATATCTTGGAATAAACCTAACAGAGGTTGTGAGGAACTTGTACACAGAAAACTATACAAAATTGCTAAAAGAAATCAAAGGAGACCTAAGTAAGTGAAAGAATATTCCATGTTCATGGATAAGAAGACTAAATATCATTCAGGTTTCAATTCTACTCAAATTGATTTACCGATTCAATGCTATTCCAATACAAATTCCAACAGTATATTTTACAGAAATAGAAAAGCCCATTATGAAATTTACTTGGAAAGGTAAAGGGCCCAAAATAGCCAAAAACATCTTGAAAAAGAAAATTGAAGTTGGAAGAGTCATTCTACGAGACTTTAAAGGATATTACAAAGCTAAAGTGGTCAAAATTGCATGATATTGGCACAAAGGAAAACATTTTGACTAATGGAACCAAACTGAGAGTTCAGCATAGACCCATACATCTAAGGCCAACTGGTATTTGAGAAGGCTGTCAAGCTCACTTAACTGGGACACAATAATCTCTTTAACAAATTGTGCTGGAAGAACTGGATATCCATATCCAAAACAATGAAAGAGGATCCCTATATTATGCCCTATACAAAAATTAACTCAAGATGGATCAAGGACCTAAATATAAGAGCCAGGACCATAAAGCACCTAGAAGATAATGTAGGGAAAATCTTCAAGAACTTGTGGTAAGCAATGGTTTCATAAACATTACACCCAAATTGTGAGCAGCAAAAGAAGAAATAAACAAACACTTTTCTTCTTCAAAAGAGTTTGTAAAGAAAAGGAAAAGGCAGTCTACACAATGGGAGAAAATATTTGGAAACCACTTATCCAATAAGGGTGTAATATCCAGCATATAGAAAGAAAGTCTACAACTCAATAACAAAAAAGGCAAGCAACTCATTTAAAAAATGGGCAAGAAACTTGAACAGACACTTTTACCAGGAGGAAATACAAATGACTAAAAAGTACATGAAAAGATGCTCAACATCACTACCTATTAGGGAAATGTAAATCAAAACTACAATGAGATATTAATTTACACCTACTAGATTGGCTGCTATTTAAAAAAAAAAAACAAAACCAGAATACTAAGTGTTGGAGAGGATGTGGAGAAATAAGAACACTCATTCACTGCTGGTGGGAATATAGTATGGTGCAGCCACTGTGGAGGATGGTGTGTCAGTTCCTCAGGAAGCTAAATATAGAATTGCCCTATGGTCTAGCAATCCTACTGCGATTGTATCTACCTAAAAGAATTGAAAGCAGGGACACACACAGATATATTCACACCAATATTCATAGCAGCATTAGTCACATTTGTCAAAATATGGAAGCAATTCAAGTGTCCATCAACAGATGAATGGGTAAACAAACTGTGACATATACATATGATGGAATATTATTCAGCTGTAAGAAGGAATGAAATACTGACATATGGGACAGCATGGATGAACCTTGAGAGTCAGGAAGATAGGTTACCAGGAGATAGAAGGGGAGTGGAGATTGGTGATTAGGCAGATTTTATAATAAGGTTGATGGTAACCATTTGGCAATGGACACAGTGATTGTGTCACAACAACATGAGTGTAATTGATGGCGCTGAAGTGTGAGTGTGAACGTGGTTGGAAGGGGAAGGTTTGGACCATACATGATGCTAAAAGGACTTTCCAAATATCAAGCTCTGAGTCAGGTTGGCATCTCCTCAAGGGGATGGAAACAGGCCAAATAATGGAAAATCTGAAGCCATGGCTTCATTTAAACAATCTAAGAACAAAAGTCCTTGCTATACCCCCCAATGCTAGGGTGAATGATTCTGGCTAAGTTCAACAGGTAAGCAAATATTGTCGCAGATTTCCTTCTGTGTGTAGAGTGGGACTGTACAGTCAGTGCTCACCCATGCTCTTAGATTTAAAGTCTTGCTCCAACCCTCTTCATTAGAACATGAGAGCTGTCCAGTCATTAACCTTCTGTTCCCTAGCTCAGTTAGGTTGAGAGCTTTTGGGTTGGGGCAGTGAGGAGGTCCCTGGATCAGGGACCTCGTTTTCAGATGAGTAGCTCCAGGTGACTGGACTAATACCCAAGAAGTGCAGGTGATCTGGGCTTCTGAATCAGAAATATTTAGGAGGTCAGATAGTTGAGATTCTTAAGAAGGTCCTACTCCACAACTTCTCTCAGTCTAGTACTGATTAGCAATATCTTCTGACTCTCCTGCCCTATCCTGGTAGAAACTAGAGCAGACAACTACTGTTGGCACTGCCTGGGAGATGGACCAGCAGACTTACCAAAGGAGAGCATCTGTCATCCACTGATATGGCGAGGTAAACCCAGAAGCCAACAGAATTTCTATGTTTGGTACAATTATCAGAGAGAAGGGACCCTTGGGATCCTCAATGCTGTCCAGTGATACTTGTCTTCCAGTGTACCCCTGAGACCTGTCCATTCTGAGAGGGGTCGCTGATAGAAGTAGCTCAAACAGACATAGTTAAACCCTTTATTCCTCAAGTTCCCCTACCCCCAATGAGGACTTTAAAAATTATACTGCAGAATGATACCCATTGGACCAAAAGCAAATCTTAATTAGGAAAAAAGGGCCCTCTCAACAATTAATGCTGGTTCCAAAGGTAACTGGGAACAAGGTGGAGTTAACAGAACAAAGCCGTAGTGTCTCACCTTTCCAAGGACAAAATGAAAAGTTGCCAGGAAAGTTTCAAAGGCCACTCTAAACCCAAGTCATTCCTTAAAATTCTTAAATAAAAGCAGACAAATGATTTCCTAATGCAGAAAGTTAATCATAACTTCAGAGAAGAGTGATTCTCTTCTGATATACATACAACCTAAGAGCAGAGCAGGCCACTCTTCCAATTCCCATGGTTAAGTCTTCCTTCTGGAGCTCCCCACCCATCTCTCTCCCTGTGCTGCCTCTTTCCCTGGCAGCACAATAAAGCATATCTTTATTTGTCTTGCCAATAAAGCATATAGAGCATATGCCAAATGAAATGAAGGCACATAATCTCTATTCTCAACTGAAAAGCAAACTAATGGAATGTTTCCTCTAAGGAAATCCATCTGTGGCTGCTGATTATTCAGTGGCCCCTGACAAACAAAGGCTTTTTCCCTTTGCCTGCACTAGAAAGATGCGTCAATATAGAGATGCCCCTCACACAGGCTGCTCACTGAGGTACAGGAAAATCATGGAATGTGCACTGGAAAGAACTCAGAAATTCTGTCTGACTTCACTTTTGCTGGGGAAGAAATGGGTCCAGAAAAGCTGTGGTGTACGTAAGGCCACCCTGTGGGCTGGTCTGCTCATTCCCTACCAAAGGCTGTTCTTTTTACCTGGATTCACATGGTGGAAATTTTCTCTCCCAGATTCGCTGTTATTTGCCTAGAAGGGATTTTCTTCCCTTCATTATACCGTGCCAAGCGGTGAAGTTTAAGTTCACTGGGGGTCAATGTGAAGTATTATGATATCAACTATACACTCAAAGCAGTCTGTGGGACAATCTAGAGCTTTGTCTACCTTGACATTTGTAAGTCATCACATTGTCATTCATAATTCCATCTATTTTCCTCTAAATTCCAAAATCTCCATGACCATTATTTAACAGCAGCTAGAAACTGAGCCTTGAAGTTTGGCCTGCTCCTTTTATAAATAAATTTAAAAAATACAGTTCTGAGGCTGACACCCAGCTCCTGCATAATGTCTTCTTCCTAGGGACACAATCTCCTTCCTTCCCTAAGCTTATGGAAACTGGGGTATGGGCACAGTACTAACTAAGAGCAGCAGCCTTTGGCTTCAGATTCTTTGTCTTCAACTCTTTGTTTTTCTCACTGGTGGGGGAATACCACTTATTCTGCTGTCAGGAGAGGCTGGCAAGCCAGACCTTGGCACGGGGAGAAGCAGAGAGGTCTTTAGAAAGCTCTTTGCTAGGCTCTCCAGGTTTGTTCTGGCACTTCTTATCTCCAGGGCTGGGAAATGCATCTCCAAAACAGAAGACCATGGAAATCACCTCCCTTTATACATGATG
Source organism: Cabassous unicinctus (assembly GCA_029593785.1). NCBI lineage: Eukaryota > Metazoa > Chordata > Mammalia > Cingulata > Chlamyphoridae > Cabassous > Cabassous unicinctus. Next base: position 7,710 of record JAQZBX010034421.1, read on the forward strand.
GCCAAGGGTGCAGAGGCAAAGAGACTGCACAAGGCCACAAGTGAGTTAGGCAGAGCTGGAGCTGGAGCACAATGCCAGACTGGGAGGCACAGGCTCACTGGGAACTGCCCAGAACCTGCCCCCATGAGAAGGGCATGAAGTCTCCAGGAGGGAAGTCTAGACTGGGAGATCTTGAGGCTCCTAGAATACTTCTGACATCTACACTGGTCCTTCAACTGTTGGGATGTACATGGGGGGAGAACCAAGCCTATGGAGCATCTCATTGTACAGGTAAGAGAAAGGGTGTCCTCACTGGGAACAGTAGGTTTTCCCATTCTAACCTTGATTGGGCCAAACAGGATCCTCCCACCCTCTGCCTTACCCACCTCCTTTATTCAGTTTCAGTGACTTCACCAGGAAGGCTTCCGTGCAGTTCTTGGCCTGCCCAGGCCCTCCTCTTGAGAATGCAAGGAGGGGAGATGCGAAGGCCTGAGCCCAGCCAATGCCACATTGGTGTGTCCTATGCCACTTTTGCACGCTTCCCACAGAAACCACAGTAAAGACACTTTCTCAGTTCCACTTGCTTTCTTTGCCTAGTGACTGACTCTGGTGTTTTTCCCATGTGGCCTGCATGGTGTGCTCTCTTTTCCCCAGGAAACTATGTGCATAATAAATCTTTCAAACTCTTCCAGTCTCTCTCTTGCTCTGTGCCTGGCTTTACCATAACTTACATGAGGGAATATAAACAAAACATTGTTTGTCTTCACCTCTAGTATGTAAGTGCCTACAGGGCAGGGGCTCTCACTTATGTTTGTAATCTTACTATGGGCACCATTTGCTTCTGACTTTTGAACCAGCTAATTTTCAAACTTTTTCTTTTCTAATATAAACATTTAACGGTAAGAATTTCTGTTTTGAATTAGTTAAGTTGTATTTAAAATTTGGATCTTGGTTGACGTCAGGTGTGACACAATGGGGAACCCAGGCATGAGAGAAGATAATTTGTTATTCACAGGTCCCAGAGAGAGAAGGGTGCCATGAAGGGTCAATGGGCAGCGCAATAAGCTCGGGTGACTCAACCTGCAGGTGAGGAGCAGATAAGCAGAGCAAGAGGGACCCATGGACTTGTGCCTTTATTATGGTCTGGGTGGAGGCTAGCAGATAGCCCATGTGAGCCAAGAATTGGTTAAAGTTTAAAGCAAAGATACACAAAAAAGAAAGGGCCTGGGAATCCAAGGGTGGTGGGGATAACTGGCTTATCATTTAGGGCCAACTGTGGGTTCTGGGTGAGGTAGGTGGGTGGTGCCCCACATGAGGGTTTGGGCCTGGGGGAGTTTATGCTCCAGGGCTGGATAGCTGCTTATTAACTAGTCAAATGTCAGTGTTGAGTCAAGTGGCTTAGCCAAAGGAAGATGGATGCCGAGGCAGCATGTAGACAATTTTGATAGTTATGAAAATTTCTGTTTAAAAACACTTTATAGACATTGTACAACCTTGGAAATGAAATATTTTCATTCTTGTTCTATTTTAAATAATTTCTGACATTTATTATGGTTTCCTTTGGACTCATGAGTTATTTAAAACTATGCTATTAATTATTTCTAAGTGTATAAAGTTTCTTCAGTTCTTGAATTGCTTTTATTTCTTAAGTTCATTATGGTTAGCAAATGTATTCTTTGTGGTGGTAGTTTTTTGCTATTTGTGTAAACTTGCTTTCTGAACTACTAAGTGGTCACTCTTGGTGATGTTCCATGTGTTTGGAAAGAAGAAAACAGCATGATCTCTAATTGTGAGTGTCCTGGCTTAGTGTGTCTAGTGAAAGGCTTCATGACTGGATCTTCTCCTTTCTCCCATATCTGAACCACTGCCCATGTACCTTCTGCTATATCATAGATCCTTGTTGATGGAGGCCTTGTCTTGTTCTAGCCAGTCCTTTCTCATCTGGCCTTATGATCAGAGACCTAACCCTGAACTCAAACAAGAGAAAGTCTGAAATGATTACCTAAGGTTGTGTCAGGAAATGTCAGTTTCTCCTGCTCTTGGATACTTCTCTTGGAGCCCTGCCTGTATTTCTGGACAACCCACTACCCTGTACAGTGTTTCCTGGCAGACTGGCAGACTGGTCCTGAAAATATCCCTGCCCCTGACATTCTGTACCATCCAGCCAGGGCAAAGCCATAACCCCAGACAAAGCTCTCTCCCAATCTGCCCCACCTAGTACCTGAGCTTAGTAGAGATAGGTGTTTATGGCCTGCTAATAAATGTTCAATGATCACCTGGTCCATGAATTCAAAGTCCAGAGTCCTGATACTCCTAACACATGCAGGTGGCAGGGAGACTCTGAGAAGAATGCTGAGCTTCTCCATGTCTCCTGAACCTGGGACAGCTAGCCTGATCCCCTTTGCTCTCTAATCCATCTATCCATCCCTCCTGTCATCTGTTTCCACAGCCTGATCCCGATCCAAATGAGCATCCATGCCTCTCGTGCTCACTTTGGTTCTCAGTCTCCTCAAGATGGTGTCAGGTAAGGCTTCCAGGCTGTACTCCTCTCTGAACTTTTCTTGTAGTTGCCCAGTTTGAGTTCTTTAGATACAATGATCATAGCATAATGGGAATGGGGGCATTTTTATTGTCTGCATCCCTCAATCTGAGAAACTAGATCTCTGAGCTAGCTTCTACTAGTTTCAGTCTGGCATGTACCAATGCCAAAGTTGCGGAAGACTTAGGAAAGCCTGAAGTCCTGGAGCCCTGTGGAAACAATTATAGTCACCCAGAAATAATGGTGGCAGGGCTACTGAAGAGAGATTTTAGTGGTGGGGAGGAGACACAGCAAAGCTATTATGGTGAATCAAATAAATGTTTGCCCCAGAATGGCTGTGGGTTTAGGCAGGGGAGGTCTTTAATACAACATTGAGGTTTCTAACATGGAAGCTGGGAGGAAGGAGGCACCATTTAGGACATTTGGGGAAAAGAAAATGTGCCATTGGGGACAAGCTAAATTAAAATGCCTATGGTATGCAATCTGACAGGCAAAAGGAGTCCAGATATTTAAGTGAGGAATAAATTTAAAACTCATATTCTGGGCAGAAATCAACTCTGGAGCTGTAAGAGGTCAGGGGAAGTACCCATCCCACAGCAGACGAACTCAAAATGGTCATAGCAGAAGAGTGAGGGACAGAGGGCATCAGCAACACCTGCTACACTAGGTTTTCAGGCAGCTGGTCAGAGAGATAATGCTGCAAAATTATACTTCTTTTCATAACCCTCTCCTTGAAGGTACAATGTGGAATACATTTCATCAAAATTTAGAAAACATTTAAAGTAAAAAATAATTGGTGCTAAATTTTTCTTTAAAAATTACTTATTTGTGAAATTCATACATGGATCACACTGCCTCTGATGCTGATGCACAGACCACTCTCCCCCATGTGTATTCCTGCACCAGTAAGTGAGTATATGTGCATTAATCTGGAGATATTCCTAGCCAAAGGGAGTATGTACATAAAAGTTGAAGGGAGTAGACCTCCACAGTTTGTGGTCTCTCTAATAAGAAATTTAATCATTACAAAATGGGAATTGTGATTAAGACTAGGAAAATTACTGAAATGATCATAAACAGATGAGCAAGTGTGCAAGGGAAATTGTGCCCCCATTCATATGGTAATTATTGTTTCTGGGGCTCATTTCTATGCCAGGCCCTGTGTTGGACACAGGGGATGCCAGACTGACCAAAACAGACAGGGCTTATCCATATGTCCCCTTGTTCCTGAGGAGCTGAAAGCTGTGCAGGGAGACTCATAGAAAACAAATAATCATCACCAGTGAAGCAAGTTGATGAGGAAGTTTTGAAGCAAGGTGAGGACAAAGCTGAACCAAGCAAATGCTAACAAAATGAAGGTGGGACATATTGATAAACTATTAGATGACACACTATTCAAGGCAAAAATTATAAAGTGAACAAAAGGAAATTATTACACAAGTGTAATAGGTACTGCCATGGAAAGGATACATCAAACCATTAATGCATTAAAGACTGAAATAAAACTTTAAAGTCTCCTGGTGACGGTAAGGCAATGTATTTTAGAATTAGAACAAGTAGATAAAAAATAAGAAAGCACAAATAAACATTTAACATATGGGTAGAGGCAACAAGGAAACTAAAATAGATGTGAAGACCTTGAAGGTCACGTTATGCCTTTATTCTCTCCCGTAAGATGATATACGTGAGGACTAGAAGCTACACCAGCTCTACAGATTTCTCTGATGGAGGAAGTCTGCGTGGCTGGGGTGGCACATTTTCCCAGTACAAATCTTAGAAAGTGTGGAGTGAGATAGGAGTGTTTATCCCCAAATACAGAATCAGTTTCCTCATTGCTAAAGCAAATACCATGCAATGGATTGGCTTAAACAATGGGAATTTATTGGCTCATGGATTTGAGCATAGGAAAAGTCCAAATCAAGGCATCATCAAGGCAATGTTATCTTTCCAAAGACTGGGGTTCTGTGGCTGGCTGCTGGTGATGCTTGGTCTTGGGCTTCTCTGTCACTAGGCAATGCACATGGCTGCCTCTCCCTTTTATTTCAGGTCCCATTGACTTTTTGCTTCTGGATGCTCTCTTCTGTGGCTTTCTCACTCTGTTTGAATTTCATTCTGCTTGTAAAGGACTCCAGCAATAGGATTAAGACCTATCCTGATAGAGTTGGACCACACATTAGCTGAAGTAGCCTCATCTCATGGTCCTATTTACAAGGGTTCACACCCTCAGAAATGGATTAAGTTTAAGAACACACTTTTCTGGGATACATAGCTCCAAACCACCACAGTAAACAAGATTATTAGCTTTCGATTTCTGAAGGGGGCATGTTATTAGTCAAAGTACTCCAGAGAAACAGAACCAATAGAACAGAAACAAAACTCCAATATATGTTTTGAAGGAGATGCTGCAGTCTTTTTTTTTTAATTTTTTATTAAAACAGCTGTAGGTTTACAGAAAAATCACGCTGAAAGAATTGATGAAAGCACCGAATCTCCACATATGCCTGCCCTCACATGCAGTTTTCTCTAATATTAAAATTTTTTTATTAGTGGCTGTCACAATTGATGAAAAAATATTATTTTAATTATACTATTAACTGTAGTCCACATTTAACATTACAGTTCACTGTTTTTTGTTACACAGCTCTAAGGTTTTTTCAAAAATTTTATTCTGGTAACATACATGCTACCTAAAAATTCCCACTTCCAGATATACAATTCACTGGTGTTAACTGCATTCACAATGTTCTGCCACCATTGTCACCATCCATTGCCAAAACTTTTCCGTCACCTCAAACAGAACCTCCATTCTCCTTTACGACCCATTTCTTGGTAACCTATATTCTAGTTTCTGACTATGCATTTGCATCTTCTAATTATTTCATATAAGTGAGATCATATATAGTTGTCCCTTTGTGCCTGGCTTATTTCATTCAAGCATGTCTTAAAGGTTCATCTATGTCATAGCATATAACAGAACTTCATTCTTTTTTATGGCTGAATAACATGCCATTGTATGCATATACCACATGTTATTTATCCATTCTTGTGCTGATGGACATTCAGGTCATTTCCACCTTCTGGCAATTGTGAAAAATGCCGCGGTAACATTGGTGTGCAAATATCTGTTCAAGTCCCTGCTTTCAAATCTTTGGGGGTATATTCCTATAAGTGGAATTGCCAATCATATGGTAATTCTAAACTTTCTGAGGAAATTCCAAGCTGTCTTCCATAGCGGCTTCACCATTTTTACATTCCCACAAGCAAGTAATGAATGTTTCTATCTCTCAACATACCCTCTCCAACACTTGTAGCTTTCTGTTTTTTAGTAGCAGCCATTCTAGGGGGCGTGGAATGGTGTCTCATTGTGATTTTGATTTGAATTTCCCTAATAGCTAATGATTTTGAGCATCTTTTTGTGTGCTTTTTTGGCCATTTGTATATCCTCTCTGGAGAAACGTGTATTTAAGTCTTTCACCCATTTTTAAATTGTGTAATTTGTCTTTTTATTGTCGAGTTGTAGGAATCTTTATATACTCTGGATATTAAACCTTTATTGGATGTGAAATTTCCAAATATTTTCTCCCATTGAATAGGTTGTATTTTTTCTTTTATGATAAAGTCCTGTGATGCACAAAAGTTTTTCATTTTGATGAGATCCCATTTATCTGTTTTTTCTTTTGTTGCTTGTGCTTTGGATATAAAGTCTAAGAACCCATTGGCTAACATAAGTTTCTGAAGATGATTCCCTATGTTTTCTTCTGGGAGTTTTATTATACTTGTTCTTATATTTAGGTCTTTGATCCATTTTGAGTTAATTTTTGTATATGATGTAAGATAGGGCTCTACCTTCATTCTTTGGCATATGGATATTTGTTTCTCCCAGCACCATTGTTGGGTGATGATGTGTTTTCCCCCCTTCATTCTGTAAATATTGGTAACATATATATATATAATTGATTTTCTTATGTTAAACCAATCTTACACACCTGGGATAAATCCCACTTCATCATGTATAATTCTTTAGTGTGCTGTTGGATTTGATTTGCTAGTATTTTGTTGAAGATTTTTGCATCTATAGACGTAGTAGAAACTTATTTGTAATTTTCTTTTCTTGTGATAGTTTTATCTGGCTTTGGTATTAGGGTGATGTTGACCTCATAGAATGAGTTAGGTAGTGTTCTTTCCTCTTCACTTTTTTTGAAGAGTTTGAGCAATATTGGTATTAATTCTTCTCGGAATCATGGGTAGAATTAAATTGAAGCCATTTAGTCCTGGGCTTTTCTTTGTGGGGAGGTTTTTTGATTAATGAGTCAATCTCTTTACTTGTAGTTAGTCTGTTGAGGTCTTCTATTTCTTCTTGAATCAGTGTAGGTTATTTGTATGTTTCTAGGAATTTGTCCATTTCATCTAGGCTGTTGGCATACAGTTGTGGATAGTATCCTCTTATGATACTTTTTCTTTCTGTCTCCTTTTCATTTTTGATTTTATTTATTTGTGTCTTCTCTTTTTTTCTTTGTCAGTCTAGTTAACAGATTACCAATTTTATTGATCATTTCAAAAACTCAGTTTTGATTTTATTGATTCTCTCTATTGCTTTTTATTCACCGTTTCATTTGTCTCCACACTAATCTTTGCTATTTCCTTCTTTCTGCTTGCTTTGAGCTTAGTTTGCTCTTCTTTTTCTAGGTCTTCCAATTTTGAGGTTAGGCCTCTGATTTGAGATTGTTCTCCTTTTGTAATGTAAACATTTAGAACTATAAATTTTCCTCTCAGGACTGCCTTTGCTGCATCCCATAAGTTTTGGCATGTTGTATTTTCATTTTCATTTGCCTCAAAATCTTTCCTAATTATAATTATGGCTTTTTTCTTGGACCAATTGGTTGTTTAAGAGTGTAAAATTTCCACATATTTGTGAGTTTTCCCATTCTATTATTGATTTCTAACTTTATTACATTGTGTTCAGAGAAGATATTTTTTCCCAATCTCCTAAAATTTATTAAGTCTTGTTTTTTTACCTGTTATGGTCTATCCTGGAGGATGACCTATGTGCACTGGAGAAGATGTGTATTTTGCTGCTGTTTGGCAAAGTTTTTTGTATATGTCTAAGTCTAGTTGGTTTATAGCTTCATTCAAATCTTCTTAGTGAATGATTTATTGATTTTCTTTCCTTATTATAAGTGGTGTATTTAAGTCTCATACTATTAATGCAGAACTATTTCTTCCTTCAAATCTGTCAATATTGCTTCATATATTTTGAGTGCATACATATTTATAAGTGTTATAGCTTCATGTTGAATTGAACCCTTTTTCAGTATACAATAGCCTTATTTGTATCTTGAAACAATTTTTTTACTTAAAATCTATTTTATCTTATATTAGTATACCTACAACATCTCTTTTTTTGGTTACTATTTCTGTTTGCATGGAATATTTTCCATCCTTTCACTTTCAGCCTACTTGTGTCTTTCAATTTAAGGTGAATCCTGAATAAACAGCAAAGAGTTGGGTCATGCTTTTAAATCCATTCTGCCTATCTCAGCCTTTTGATCAAGAGTATAATCCATTCCCATTTAAAGTAACTACTGCTAATGCTATAGTTTCTACTGACATTTTGCTTTGGTGTTTGTAAGCCTTATACTTTTTCGTCCCTCAATTATTCCATTATTGCCTACTCTCATATTTATTTTATTTCCTGTAGTGAAGATTTTTTAGTCCTTTCTCATTTCCTTTTGTGTATATTTTCCCAATATTTTCTTTGTAGTTACCATGGAGCTTAAGTTTAACACAATAAAACTGTAACAATGATATTTGATTTGATACCAACTTAATTTCAATAGCATACACAAATTACATTTCTATACCTTTCTGTCCTATCACCATTTTTTGTACTTGTTACAAATTATATCTGTATACATTTTGTGTCCCAAACCACAAGTTTGCCATTACTTTATATGCATTTGCATTTTAGATCCTATAAGAAGTAAAAAGTGTAGTGACATATCATAAATATAGTACAATAGTATTGATGTTTATAATTACCCATGTGGTTACCTTTACAAAAGAGCTTTATTTCTTTATGCCACTTCAAATCTACTTTCTAGCATTCTTTCCTATCAACCTGAAGAACACCTCTATAGCATTGCTTGTTAGGCATGTTTAGTGGTGGCATCCTCCCTCAGCTTTTGTTTATTTGAGAATATCTTAATCTCTCCCTCATTTTTGAAAGACAGTATTCCAGACACGAAATTCTTAATTGGCAATTATTTTCTTTCAGGACCTTAAGTATTTCATCCCTTTGCCTTCTTGCCTCCATGATATTGATGAGAAATTGGCATTTGCTTTTTATTAGGGCTCCCTTGTACATTACACATTGCTTTTCTCTTGCAGCTTTCAGAATTCTCTTTGTCTCTGGCATTTAGTGGTTTGATTATAATATGTCTGGGGATGGTTCGCTTTCAGTTTATTCCATTTGGAATTCCTTGTACTTCTTGATTATGTATGTTCATGTCTTTCTTTAAATTTGGAGAATTTTCTGCCATTATTTCTTTGCAAATTATTTCTGCCACTTTCCCTCTTTCTCCTCATGCTGGGACTCCCATGATGGCTATATTGGTACACTTAATGATGTCCTATAGGTCTTCTAGGCTCATTTCACTTTTCTGCACTATTTTTTTCCTTCTGATCCTTAGTCTGAATAATTTCAATTTTCTTATCTTTGGGTTCACTAAGTCTTTCTACTACCTATTCCAATCTGCTGTTGAAACTCTCTGGGGAATTTTTCGCTTCAGTTAGTGTGGTCTCCAAATCCATTATTTCTGTTTGGTTCCTTTTTTTCTTTTTCTTTTTCTTTTTTTTTTTTTTTTTAGTTAGGCCAGTAAAAAGAATTTATTCGGGAAATGGGGGAAAGAACAGAGCTTGCTGAGAAATGGGAGAGAAAGATGGAAATACACACCAAAACTTGGTGCAGGTCCCTCTAGGCAGAGAGAGCTGTTTGGTTCCTTTTTAAAATTTCTGTCTCTCTGTTGAGATTCTCATTTTGCTCATTTACAATTTTTCTGATATTCTGTAGTTATTTTCCATGTTTTCCATTAGCTCTTTGAAAATATTGAAGATCATTTTTAAAAATTCTTTCTCCTGAATGTCCAAAGTCTGATCTTATGAAAAATGCTAAAAGAAGCTTTAGGTTACATAGCTATTACATAAAAATATGGGGGATTCCTATATACCCCACCCCACTCTCCCAAACTTTCCCCCATTACAACATAATTCATTAGTGTAGTACATTTGTTACAATTGATGAACACATACTAAAGCATTGCTACTAAGCATGGTCTATAGTTTACATTATAGTTTATACTTTGCACCATCCAATTTCATAGGTTTGAACAAAATGCATAATGACCTGTATTTGCAATTGCAATATCATGCAGGACAATTCCAATGTCCCAAAAAAATGCCCCCATATTACACCTATTCTTCCCTCTCCCTCTCCTCAGAACCTCTCGTGGCCACTGCCTTAATATCAATGATACAAGTTCTTCCATTGTTGGAATAATAATGTCTAATTTAGTCCATAGTTGCATTCTCCCCTTATGTTTGTTCATTCTTCAGTCTTGAGGATTTTGGCATGGTGATGCTCACTCTCTTTCTGATTGAGATGGGGCTTAAATCCCATGGAGCCGATGGATGGAAGCATATTGCTTGTGATTGTAGATACTCTCTGTTTTTTGGGGGGATGGGCATTGTACATCATCATTCTTTTGTCAGTTGTCCTGGATAAGTCCAATGAACTGAAGAGTAGGTTTTGCAACTCTGCTGAGATTCAAGGCTCAACTGGCATATGAACAGTCAGAAGATTTAAGTGTCTGGGGCATATATTTAATGAGTATAGTGTTAATTATAGTTTCAAATAAAAGGGACAGAAGAATCATGTGTGGGAAAATTATAATGAGTCTAACTGTTATATTGCAGAGCATTTATTCCAAAGTAAGGTCCACTGACAAGGTGTCAAATTCCTGAGATTGTCTGCCCTGCCTATAGTGTCTAGATGTTTTTAGAGCCCTCAGAAGCCCCACTGTTTACTGTGGCAATCAGTGAGATCCTGCTGAGACATACCTAAGTGTAACCTCTGGAATGACCTCCTGACTCACTTTGAAATCTCTTAACCATAAAATCCCATTTGTATTTATTATCTCTCCCTTTTGGTTAAGGTCTTTTTCCAAATGCATTGCTAGTAGGTGCTTGGTAATAATTCCTTGGAGTAAGGGAAGCTTATCCGTGGAAGTTATTTCCCACACTGGGGGGAAGGTGGTATATTCATATGCTGAGTTTTGCTTATAAAGAGGTCATGAATAAGCAACAATGAACCTTTCAGGAGATAACTCTTAGGTAATATAAAATACTAGACTAAGTTTCAATTAAAAAAAAAAAAAGGTTCATAAGTACAACCATCAATATCAAGGGCCTGACATAATGGTCTGTCATCTTTTGCTAGGCTGTCCATGCATTTGGGGGATACTTGCTGCTTTATAAGAGAATGTACCAAGCTTAAAAGAATGGGAATTCAATATTCTTTTGGTTATTGTGTGGATCTCCACCCACTGAGACAATGCCCCATGACCACTTGAACCTATTTATATGCTATAGAGGCATTCCCCAGGTGCAACCCTCCCCACACATCCCCCCATCACTGACAACCCACACCAGTGATTCTCCCCTGACACAGTTGTGATCTTTCTGAAACACCAAACATCCCCAAAAACAAAGCCAAAAGAATAAAGAAATTTAAAAAATAATAAAGAAAAAATAAAATACAGAAATAAAAATAAAATAAAATTTTTTTCATGGTGTCTTTCATCACTGTAAGATGACAATTTCAGAATGACAATTTCTTACATATGTTCCCCTAGCATCTTTTTTTTTTTTTTTGCCTTATCTCCAAAGAAGTTTTAGGTTACAGAAAAGTCACATAGAAAACACAGGGAATTCCTGTATACCCAACCCCCCTCCCCCATCACTTGCCCCTATTAATAACATTTTACATGTGCATAGTACATTTGTTACAATTGTTGTACAAATATTGAAGCATTGTTACTAACCATGGTCAATGATTTGCATTACAGTTTATGTTTTGTACCGTACACTTTTATAGGTTTTGACAAAAATTAAAATGACCTGTATTTGTCATTGCAGGATCATGAAGAGCAATGCCAATGCCCTAAAAATGTCCTCTGTTCTATATATTCTGTTCCCTCTCCCTCCCTCAGAAACTATGATAATCACTAAGTTTCAATTTTGGTTGAATAAGGTTCATAGTTACATGCAGTAATATTGAGGGATTGACATATTGGTCTGTTTTCTTTTATTAGGCACTGTCTATGTTCTTAAGAGTCTTGCCCCTCTAATTGAGATCTTATTAGGACTCCCCAGGATGGGAATTTCATATTTTCTTTTTTCGTTTTGTGGGTCACCACCAACTGAGATAACACACTATGACAAGATGAACACTTTCGTATTTCATAGAAGCATGCCCCAGATGAACCGTATCCATACCCAATGCCTTACACCAGTAACCCTCCCCTGCCATATTTGCCAAAAGAACATTCCCGCCATTGTAGTTTTAACTATAGACCTACAAATCCCCAGAGTTCACCTGCTCCTTCCTCCAGCTGTCCCTTGGGTTCCATGGATAGTCCAGCCCAACAACCGCACACTAGTTGCACTCTCATTGCAGCACCTTTGAACCCAATCACATCACTGCAACACTATCACCCCTTCCACTGACAAACCACACCGTTCCACCTTATCATAGATTTTGCCCATACAGGCATTGGCTCACCACCCTCTACTCCCTTTCTGTCTCCTGAGAACCTGCCGTACAGACTTTAGCTCTGTGAGTCTGCTCAATTTGCTTAAGTCATATCAGTGAGGCCATGTAATATTTGTCCTTCAGTGACTGGCTTACTTCACTCAACATAATGTCTTCAATATTCATCCATGTATTCCCATGTGTTAAAACTGCATTCCTTCTTACAGCTGAGTAATACACCATTGTAAGCATATACCACAAATTGCTTATCCATTCATCTGCTGATGGATGCTGGGGTTGCTTCCAAATTTTGGCAATAGTGAATAATGCTGCTATGAACATTGGTGTGCATATAACTGTTCATGGAATTGCTGGATCATATGGCAGTTCTATAGTTAGCTTCTTGAGGAACCACCACGCTGTCCTTCTCAATGGCTGAACCATTCTACATTCTGACCAGCAGTAGACGAGGGTACCCTTTCCTCCACATCATCTCCAACACTTGTAGCTCTCTGTTTTTTTTTTAATAGCTACCAGTCTAATAGGAGCAAGATGATATCTCATTGTAGTTTTGATTTGCATTTCCCTAATAGCTAGTGATGCTAAACATATTTTTCATGTGCTATTTAGTCATTTGTATTTCTTATCTGGAGAAGTGTTTATTCAAATCTCTTGTCTATTTTTTTAAAGATTTATTATTTATTTATTTATCCACCCCCCATTGTTTGCCCTTACTAAGTCTGTTCATTGTGTGTTCATCTTCCTTTTTTTCAGGAAGAACCAGGAACCAAACCTGGGACCTCCCATATGGTAGGCAAGAACTCAATCACTTGAGCCACATCTGCTTCCCCATTTTTTAAATTGATTTTTTTCTTTTTCTTTTGCGATATAGGATCTCTTTATATGCTGGATATTAGGCTCTTGTGGAATAAATGGTTCCCGCCTATTTTTTCCCATTGAGTAGGCTGACTTTTCACTTTCTTGACAAACTCCTTTGAAGTGCAAAAGTTTTTAATTTTGGGGAGGTCCCATTTATCTATTTTATCTCTCATTGCTTGCACTTTGGGCATAAAGTTTATGAAACCATTTCCTACTACAAGATCTCATAGATGTTTCCCTACATTATCTTCTTGGAGCTTTATGGTCTTGGTTCTTATATTTAGGTCTTTGATTCCTGTTGAGTTAATTTTTGTGTAGCACATGAGGTGGTGATCCTTTCTCATTCTTTTGGATATGGATATCCAGTTCTCCAAGCACCATTTGTTGAAGAGCCTGTTCTGTCCCAGTTGAGTGGACTTGGTGTCCTTTTCGAATATCAGTTAAACATATATGTGAGGAAATATATCAGAACTTTCAATTTGGCTCCGTTGGTCAGTATGTCTATCCTTGGCCAAAAACCATGCAGTTTTGACCACTGTAATTTGTAGTATGCTTTAAAGTAGCATGCTTTCTCCAATTTCGTTTTTCTTTTTCAATATTTTTGGCTATTCGGGGCCCGTTGCCCTTCCAAATAAATTTCACAATTAGCTTTTCCAATTCAGTAAGAAATGCTGTTGATATTTTTATTGGTATTGCATTACATCTGTATGTCAATTTGGGTAGGACAGATATCTTAGTGATGTTTAGTCTTCCAACCCATGAACATGGAATATTCTTCCATTTGTTTAGGTATTCTTTGATTTCCTTTAACAATGTTGCATAGTTATCTTTTTTAGTTAATTTTAAATTTTTTATATATATACATTTTATTTAAGTATATCATTCATACATGAACATACATAAACAATAAGTTTATAATAAAAGTTGTGAACTTACAAAATAAACATGCATAACATCATACAGGGGTTCCATACATCACCCCTCCACCAACATCTTGCATTGTTGTGAAACAATTGTTAAAAACTATGCAAGAGCATCATCAAAATATTACTACTAACTATAGTCCATATCTTACATTTGGTGAATTTTTCTTGCAACCCACCACATAATTTTTTAAAATATATTTTTATTACAGAAGTTGTGAACTTACAAAACAATCATGAAAATGTGTAGAATTCTTATATAACACCCTTTCACCAACACATCACACCACTGTGGAATATTTGTTACAGATTTTGAGATAATAACATCAGACTATTATCATCAATCATGGTCATAGTGTACATTTGGCACCCTTTTTCCATACCTACCATTATCAATGCAGTACATCTTTGGCATTAATGGAAGAATACTACAGTATTGCTGTTAACCACAGACTATAGGTCACACCAATTGTATTTTTCCCATTCTCCACATTCCCTCCACCCTGCAATAGTGACGTACATCTACTCTAGCTCACAGAAGGACACTCTTGCATATGTACCATCAACCACAATTCTCATCCACCTCCGGGTTCACTGTGTTATTCAGTCCCTACATTATTCTCTTGTTTTCTTTCAAATGACATTTAAATCCCTAGACTACTCTTTTCAGCCACAGTCCCATTTATAAAACTGTTGCTACTCACTATAATGTGTTACCATCAACTCTATCCATTTCCACACTTTTGCAGTCAATTAATTAAAACTTCTACACACATTAAGCATCAGTAGTTCTTCTGAACCCTCCACTTATCTCCTAATAACCTATACTCTAGGTTTTAACTCCATACATTTATTCTTTATGTTTAGGTCGTATTAATGATACCATGCAGTATTTGTCCTTTTGTGTCTGGTTTACTTTGTTTAGCACGTCTTCAAGATTCAGACATGTTATCATATGTGTTCCAATTTCATTTCTTCTTCCTGCAGCATAGTATTTCATTGTATGTATATACCACATTTTGTTTATCCATTCATTGGTTGATGAACACTTGGGTTGTTTCCATCTTTTTCCAACATGAACATCGATGTGCAGATGTCTGTTGTGTCACACTTTTCAGTTCTTCTTGATATATTCCTAGTACAGGAATTGCTGGATCATTTGACAGTTCTATATTTAGGTTCCTAAGGAACTGCCAAACTGCCTTCCACAGAGGCTGCACTATTTTATAATCCTACCAACATTGCAGGAGTGTTCCTATTTCTCCACATCCTCTCCAGCACTTATTGTTTTATGTTTTTTGAATAATGGCCATTCTATGCAGTGTGAGATCATATCTCATTGTTGTTTTGATTTGCATTTCCCTAATAGCTAATGATATTGAACATTCTTTCATGTGCTTTTGGGCCATTTGTATTTCCTCTTTGGAGAAATGTCTATTTAAATATTTTGCCCAGTTTTAAGTTGAATTGCTTTCACTTTTATTGTTCAGTTGTATGATCTCTTTATATAGAATGGAAATCAAACCCTGATTGGATATGTGGTTTCCAAATATTTTCCACCATTGAATAGGTTGCCTTTTTACCTTTTTGACAGAGAGAGTCCTTTGAATCACAAAAGTGTTTAAGTTTCAGGAGGTTCCATTTATCCATGTTTTCTTCTGTTGCTCGTGCTTTCGATGTAAGGTTTAAGAATGCACCACCTACTACCAGGACTTGAAAATGTTTTCCTACATATTCTCCTAGGAGCTTTATGTTTCTTGCTTTTATATTTAGACCTTTGATCCATTTTGAGTTAATTTTGACAGAAAGTGTGAGATAGGGGTCCTCTTTCTTTCTTTTGGCTATGGATATCCAGTTCTTCCAGCACCATTTGTTGAATAGACTGTTTTGCCTGAGCTGGGTAGTTTGAAAGACTTGTCAAAAATCACTTGACTATAGGTGTGAGGGCCTGTTTCTGAACCATCAGATTGGTTCCATTGGTCTATATGTCTGTCTTTATGCCAATACCATGCTGTTTTTACCTCTGTAGCTAGGTAATATGATTTAAGTCCACAAATGAGAGTCCTCCAACTTTGCTTTTCTTTTTTAAGATGTTTCTGGCTATATGGGGACCCCTTTCCCTTCCAAATAAATTTTGCATTTTCCATTAAAAAATTCTAGTGGAATATTTATTGGGAATGCATTAAATCTGCATATCAATTTGGGTAGAATTGGCATCTTAATGATATTTATTCTTCCAATCCATGAGCATGGAATATTCTTCCAATTATTTAGGTCTTTTTAAATTTCTTTTAACAATGCATTGTAGTTTTCTGAGCACAAGTACTTTACACCCTTGGTTATTTATTCCTAATTATTTGATTCTTTTAGTCGCTATTGTAACTGGAATTTTTTCCTGACCTCCACCTCAGATTGTGCATTATGACTGTACTGAAATACCACTGATTTTTTCATATTGATCTATCCTGCCACTCTAATGAAATCATTTCTTAACTCTAGCAGCTTTGTTGTAAATTTTGGGGGGCTTTCTAGGTATAAGATCATATCATCTATACATATTGAAAGTTTTACTTCTTCCTTCCTGATTTGGATGCCTTTTATTTCTTTTTCTTGCCTGATTTCTCTAGCTAGAACCTCCAGCACTATACTGAACAACAGTGGAGATATTGGGCATCCTTCTCTTGTTCCTGATCTCAATGCGAAAGCTTTCAGTCTTTCACCATTGAGTTATGGGTTTTTAATATATGGTAGAAAATTCCCTTCAATTCCTATATTTTGCAATATTTTTAATCAAGAAAGGATGCTGAATTTTGTCAAATGCCTTTTCTGTGTCAATCAATAAGATTGTGTGACTTTTCTTCTTTGATTTATTAATGTGGTGTATTACTCTGATTGATTTTCCTGTGTTGAACTAAGATGCATGCCTGGTATAAAACCCATTTTATCATGATGAAGAATTCTTTTAATGTGTTGTTGGATTTCATTAGCAAGTTTTTTTTTTTTTAATCTGCATTCCTTAGGGAAATTGGTCTGTAATTTTCTTTTTGCATAATATTTTTCTCTGGCTTTGGTATTAGGGTGATTTGGGCTTCATAGAATGAGTTTGGTAGCATTCCTTCTTGTTCAATTTTTTGTAAGAGCTTGAGTAAGATTTGAATCTTA
>JAQZBX010034422.1:0-24995 GCA_029593785.1 Cabassous unicinctus
TTCTATTCTTTTCAACTGCAAACAATCAGGGGATGACTTATCTCTCCCCATACTCCAACATCAAGCATACATCTAACTTCTCTCCCTTTTCTACTTCCATGTGTGTGGAGCTCTTTCTCTTATTGTGTGTTGTCTTGAGTGATTGTCCATTTATATCAGCCAACCATGGGGGTGGGGATTCAAGCGAAATCATGCCTCAGTGACTTGGTTGACTCAAATGCCTAAATTGATTTTAATTAAGTAAACTTAAAATTTTTGAATTGAATTTTATAAAATCAAAGAGTAGCACAGCCAGAGGAAAAGGACAGTTTGCAAACATAATCATCTTTTTGGGGATTCATAAATAATCTCAAACTGCCACACTCCACAATCTGAATCCCAAAAAGATATTACAATATTCAAAAATACCTTACTTCAGTAGCAGTGCTAAGTATAAAATCACATCAAAATCAGTTTATATATATACAGTTTGGCTTGGGGAACAGTCTACTCTGGCTATAGACCTGTGAAGACACAAAACAAATTATCTGCTTCCAATATACAAAGCGACAGACACGGGGAAAACATTTGCAATATCATAAGGAGAATTTGGGAGGGAAATATGAGTCACTTGTCCTCAACAGTTCTGAAAACTTCAGGGAATACTCAACCCTTTAGTACAGTGAGGTGGTGACCTGGTCTTCCCTAGTCTATGAGTATGGCAGTTTGATATTGTTGAGGAATTCCAAAAGGAAATACTGATTATGCTCATAATCTGGTCTGTTCCTCTGGGCTAGTGAGATTTTAGATTGTATTGAATTCAGAGGTTTCACTTTTACTTTAATAAATTACGACTAGGGCTTTAATTGAGCCATATCAGTAGGATCTCAAGTCTTCACTCCCTTGGTGGGTGGGAACTCACAGAGAAAACCACATGGCTGAGGAGACAGGTGGAATTTTGATGCTGGATCCCTGGGAAGCAAACCCAGAGGAGAAGAACACAGAGAAATATAGGTGGCTCCATAGACACAGCAGAGGCCCCAGGAAGAGAGAGAGCCTGATAGTCTAAAGCTAACCTTGTGGAGAGAGCAGAGGAGACTTTGGGAGGGAAACATGAGTCACTGGTCAACAGTTCAGAAACCCAGCAACACATACTACATTAGAGTCCAAAGTCTGAGAGTCATTCTTAAGGTGATTGTTTCTTCTTCTCCTTGGGTCGCCTAGTGCCCCAAACTTGCCACAGGCTTGCACAATGGCCTTTTTCTTGGCTCCGTCCACATCAAACATCTGGTTGGTGTTTGAGCTCCAGAACTCACCCTACAAGAACATTGGGTGTGATGGTCACACTTTACCCAGTTTACATTGTAAAGTCTCAACCCCTTAAGTACAGTGACATGGTGGCAATATTCCCCCTAATCTCTTTGATTAAAGAATGTGGTAGAGCTCGCCTGGATGGGAATTTGATATGCTTTTGGTTATTGTGTGAAACTCCACCCACAGTGACAATGCTCCATGAACATTTAAACACATTTATATGCCTTATAAGTATACCCAGGTGAACCTCCTACCATGTATACCTCCTCCCTCACACCCCACACCAATGATCCTCCCCTGCCACAGTTGTAATATTTCTGTGATATAAAACTTCTTCAAAAATGAAGCCAGTAAAACAGTCACATACAACTAATAAGAAAATGAAATAGTAATGATAGTTTAATACATGAGAAGTAAAATACAGAAAAAATTAAGAAAGAGTAAAAATAGAATAATTTTAAAAATTAGATTATTAAAAAATAATGAAAAAATATTTGAAGAAAAAACCTTTATATATATATATATATATATAGCCTTTCATCACTGTAAGACTGTTGTCCTGTACGTACAGTGACATTTTTTTCCCATTTATTTCCCCAATGTCTTATTTTTTTTTTTTTCATTTTTTCTTCAAAGAAGATTTAGGTGACAGAGTCACATACAGAATACTGAGTTTTCCCATATGCCCAACATCCTCCTCCTTTTCCCTTTTCCCTAATCAATAACATTTTATATGTGGATGGCATATATGTTACAATTGATGCACAAATATTGAAACATAGCTACTAACCATCATCAATGATTCACACTATGGTTTACATTTTGGACCATATACTTTTATAAGATCTGATGAAATTTGACTTGGCCTGTTTATATCTTTGCAAGACCACGCAGAACACTTCCATCACCCCCAAAATGCCCCCTGTTCCATCTGTTTTATACTTCCCTCCCTCTCCCACCGGGCTTCACTCCTTGAAGGACAAGATTCAGTTACTTGCATCTTCACTGCAGGCTTGACACACTGGTCTGTTCTCCCCTATTAGGCACCACCAGTGCTCTCAAGTAACTACCATTCCCTGTTTGAGAACATACCAGTCCTCCTAGGATGGAAGTCTAGCACCTACCCGCTCATTATGTGGGTCTCTACCCATTGATGCAACACACTCTGCCAAAATGATCACTCACATGCTCCCTAGAAGCCTGCCCCAGGTGCACCCTGGCCTGAATGTCCCCCATCCAACACCCTAAACAAGTAACCTTTCATTGTCATATTGCCAAATGAGAATTCCCAATATTGTAATTTCAACCACATACCCACCAATCACCAGTGTTCACCTGCTACTATCCCCAACACTCCTCCCAAATCCATGGACCATCCAACCTACCCTCTCCTCCCTGACCCCTGTCAAACCTGCACCTCCAACCCAATATTATCACTATACCCCTGTCATGTCCCTCCACTGCATAACTGCATGCTTCCACCTTGTCACAGATTTTGTCCCTATGGGTGTTTACTCACAACCTTCTTCTCTCTTTCTAATTCCTGTAAATCTATCTTCTGGACTCTAGCTCTATGGGTCTGCTCAGATTTCTTAATTTATATCAGTGAGCTCGTGTAAAATTTGTCCTTCAATGCCTGAGTTGCTTCACTGAACATAAGGTTCTCCAGGTTCATTCATGATCTCCCGTGTGTTAGTACTGTATTCTTTCTTACTGCTGAGTAATATTCCATTGTATATATATACCACATTTTGTTTATCCATTTATCAAGTGATGGGCATTTGGCTTGATTTCAACTTTTGGCAATAGTGAATAATGCTGCTTTAAGCAAGGGTGTGCATATATCTGTTTGTGTCCTTGCTTTCAATTCTTCTGGGTATATACAAAGCAGTGGAATTGCTGGATCCTATGACAAATCTATAGTTTTCTGAGAAACCGCCATACTGTCCTCCACACTGGCTGCATATTCTACATTCCCACCAGCAGTGGATGATTGTTCTTGCTCCTCTGTATCCTCTCCAACACTTGTAGTCCTCTGTTTTTTTTCATAGCCATCAGTCTAATAGGTATAAGATTGTATCTCATTGTAATTTTGATTTGCATTTCCCTAATACCTAGTGATGTTGACCATTTTTTCATGTGCTTTTTAGCCATTTGTATTTCTTCTTTGGAAAAGTGTCTATTCAATTAACTTGTCCTTTTTTAAAATGGGTTGTTTGTCTTTTTACTTTTGAGGTGTAGGATTTCTTTATAGATGATAGATAATAGATTATTATCAGATATATAGCTATCAAATATTTTCTCCCATTGGATAAGTTGTCTTTTCACTTTCTTAGCAAACTCTTTTGAGGTGCATAAGTTTTTAATTTTAAGGAGGTCCTGTTTGTCTATATGTTTTTTTTCACTGCTCATACTTTGGGTGTGAAGTTCAGGAAATCATTTCCAATTACCAGGCCCTGTAGATGTTTCCTTACATTACTTTCCAAGGTCTTTACTGTCTTTGCACTTATATTTTGATTTTTGATCCATTTTGAGTTAATTTTTCTATAAGGTGTGAGATGGTGTTCCTCTCTCATTTTTTTTTTTTTTTTGGATATGGATATTCAGTTCTACAAGCACCATTTGTTGAAGAGGCCATTTTCTACCATTTGAGTGGGCTTGGTGGCCTTGATGAATATCAGATAATGTATACGCATGGATCTATATCAGAACTCTCAACTCGATTCCATTGATCAATATGTCTGTCCTTGTGCAAATACCATGCAGTTTTGACCACTGTAGCTTTGTAGCATGTTTTAAAGTCAAATAGTGTGATTCCTCTGATTTCATTTTTCTTTTTCAATATGACTTTGGCTATTCAGGACCTCTTGCATTTCCAAATAAATTTCATAGTTGAACAATTCAGTAAAAATGCTGTGTTTATTTTTATTGGGATTATGTTAAATCTGTATATCAGTTTGGTTAGGATAGACATCTTAATGATGTTTAGTTCTCCTATCCATGAACATAGAAAATTCTTCCATTTATCTTCTTTGATTTCCTTTAACAGTATTGTGTAGTTTTCTGCATGTAAGTAATTTACATCTTTAGTTAAATTTATTCCCAGGTATTTGATTCATTTCGTTGCTATTGAAAATCATATTTTTTTTCCTGATTTCCTCCTGACATTGCTAATTATTGGTGTACAGAAATGCTACTGATTTGGGTATTGATTTTATAACCTGCAGCTTTATTGATCTCATTTATAAGCTCTAGAAGCTTTGTTGTAGATTTCTCAGGGCTTTCTATGTATAGGATCATGTCATCTGCAAATAGTGAAATTTTTACTTCTTCCTATCCAATTTGGATGCCTTTTACCTATTTTTCTTGCCTAAGTGCTTGATCAGTACTTCTAACACAATGTTAAATAGAAGGAGTGATAGTGGGCATCTTTATCCAGTTCCTGATCTTAGAGGAAAAGCTTTTAGGATTTCACCATTGTATATGATGTTCACTGTGGGTTTTTCATACATACTCTTTATTACATTGAGGATATCCCTATCTTTAGTAGTATTGTTATCATGAAATGGTGCTGTATTTGTTGAATAATTTATCTGCATCTATAAAGATGATTATGTGATTTTTTTCTTTCAATTTGTTTATGTGGTGTATAACATTGATTGATTTTCTTATATTGAACCATCCTTGTATATCAGGGATGAAGCCCACTTGGTCATGGTGTATAATTCATTTGATATGGTGTTGAATATGATTATCGAGTATTTTGTAGAGAATTTTAGCATCTGGATTCATTAAGGAGATTGGTATATAGTATTCCTTTCTTGTGGTGTCTTTGGCTTTGGTATTATGATGATGTTGGCATGATAAAATAAGTTAGGCAATGTTCCTTCCAAATCTATTTTTTGGAAGAGTTTAAGCAGGATTGTTGTAAATTATTTCTGGAATGTTTGGTAGAATTCACCTATGAAGCCTCTGGTTCTTGATTATAGTTAGTTGGGAAGTTTTTGATGACTGATTCTATCTCTTTATTTGTGATTGGTCTTTTGAGTTCTTCAGTTTTATTCCATCAATGTAGGATGCTTCTGAGTTTCTAGGAATTTGTCCATTTCCTCTAAATTATAATTTTGTTGGCATATAATTTTTCAAAGTATACTCTTATGATACTCTATTTCTGTGGTGTCAGTGGTGTTATACCCTTCCTCATTTCTTATTTTGTGTACTTGATCTTCTCTATTTTTTTCTTTGCTACTCTAGTGAAGGGTTTGTCAATTTTATTGATTTTCTCAGAGAACCAGCTTTTGGTTTTGTTTATGTTTTCTAGTGATTTCTTATTTTCTATTTCATTTATTTCTGCTTTAATTCTTTAAATTTATTCTGCTTTAATCTTTAATTTCAGATGTACTGTCAGATGTCCTGTCTTCCACATTGCTAATTCTTTCCTCTGCCTGTTCAAATCTGCTCTTTTGTGCTTCCAGGGTATTTTTGATTTCCTGGATTGTGCCATTCATCAGCATCATATCAGTTATCTTCTTCTATATGTTTACAATTTCTTCAGTATATTCTGCCAGTGTCATCTTAATATCCTCAATCTCTTCCTTCACTTTATTAAGTTGGTCCATGATATTTGTTTGGACAGCTTTGATTAGTTCTTCAATGTTGTGCACCTCTTCCTGGTTTTTAGTTTTTTCATTGGACAGTGCCATGTTTTCCTGCTTCTCATTATGGCTTGCAATTTTTTTTTTTTCTGTCTGGTCATCTTTTACTCTTGATGGGTTTATTCAGTTGATTAGATTATCTTTCTACTCTAAGATTTTATTTAGCTGCTGTTTTTGAGTGTGTATCAAGTTTTCTCTTTGACACTTTGTTCCTCTTATTATATTTCTTTGCAGTTGTCTATGTTCCCTTGAAGGAAAAAGATTAGAGCCAGAGAAAGCAAAAGAGGTAAGAAAAGAGAAAGTATAATAGTAATAATAATAGTAATAGGAAAGAAACCATATCAGACCTTGGAAAATGAATATTTAACTTATTTAAGCAATGTAGAGTAATGGTAATTAAAAAAGTGGTGTACCAACAATTAAATGGAAAACCGAATAGAGAAAAAATATATAGAAGTAATTAAAAGGCCAGAATGATGACGAGAGTGGAAAAGAGAAGAGAAAAGACAAAAAGAAAAATAGTTAATAAAAGAAAGAAAACTGGATAGACAAGATAGAATTTAAAACCAGAAAGATTGAGGACTAAACAAAGAGAGATGGAATGTAAGAACAAAAATAGAAAGCAGAAGATAGAAAGATGAAGGAAGGAAAAGATATAGCATTGGTAGACAAAACTGATATACACAGAAAAGTGGAAATTAATGAAGAGGAAGCACAGCAAACAAGAAAGAAGCTAGTAGCACCCCCTCCTCAGCCATCCCTTGCAAGAGAGATTTTGAGCACCCTTTTAAATCAACACCATCTTGCTCCTTCTCCCCCTTGCCTTGCATGTGGACAGGTGTATCCTCAGAACTTAATTAAGTGGTGGTACATAGGAGATTTTCAATAAATATTATTTAATAAGTGAAAAAGATTTTCTCAATGTTTACAAGTTAGTGTTTTAGAATAATTTAAAATTCTAATTAAACTTAAAAAAGTAACATTGATTTTCATTTTTTGTATACCTATTTCATATATTTTTTGTGTAACTACATTTGTCTAACACTTTCAAACAGTATCAAATTTAAAATTTGCCAAATTATGTTTTTTAAAGTAATGTACTTTAGAATCTATTATTACTTATGGCAATATATAATACATTTCTTTTAACCTATATTTATTTTACATTTAAAGGTTTTTATTTAAAAACTTTATTTGTTACTCAGCTTTACAATAACACTAGGAAAATTTTTAAAATTTGTTTTCAGAAGAGTAGTTGGCTTCATTCTACATGTTTTGATGTGCAGAATTCTTAATATTGGTATTTTAATGGGACATCATAAAGTTTTTCATTGTTTTGAAAGTAACTAGTAATTTTCTTACGAATAAGCAGTGGACTTGTAATATTCCTAAAAGTGTTAAGATTTGTATTTTTAAGTCTTAATGTTTTCTCAAGTAAAACTTAAACATAGAGTAAAGATAAAAGAATTTTACAATGGACAATTATATATCCATCTATTTAAGTTTATATTGTGCAATGTGCATTATGCTATAGTTGTTTTGTCATTTATCTATGTATCTATCCACCCTTCTTTCCATCTATCAAATCATCATTGTTTGCTTTTTAAGATTTCTTTGTATTTCAAAAGTAAGTTGCAAACATCAGTACCCTTCACTACTAAATAATTTAGTTTGAATATTATAATTTGATCTTATTATTTGAGTACGGTCCTTTTAATGCTTTGTGTCATTTATAAACAGTTCAAAGCATGAAATTCTATTCTTATTATTCAAAGTAATTTGAAACATATAAACCTGTAACACAAATATAAAACGACATTGAATATTAAAATCATTCCAGGGAATTTCCTTGCCCCTTCCTATTATATCCTCTTTTTGCTACCCCTTCTAAAATGCAAATATAGTCTACATATTTATTCATTTATTATCATACTATTACCATATTCTTTTTTGCCGCTCTTTACCTCATCATGCAATGGTAACTCTTCCATACAAGCCCTTTTTATCAAACTGAAATTAATATTTTTAACATTCAACCATTTTTGGTGGTGTATAAGTAGTATTTTCCTTTATTTTGATCGTCAAGGGGTGAAGTCTAGTGGTTGCCATGGGCCCTGAGGGGAGGGAAAGGGAGTAATAGAATAGATGAATCATGGGGCATTTTAGGGGCAATGGGAGTGTTCTACATGAACTTGCAATGATGGATACAGACCATGTTAAATTCCATGAAAATTTATAAAATTGTTTGGTACGAAATGTAAACCATAATGTAAACCATTGACCATGGTTGGTACCTAGGTTTCAATATTTGTACATCAATTGTAACAAATATACCATGCACATATAAATTTTTATTAATACGGGAAACAGGAAAAGGGGGAGGATGTTGGGTATATGGGAGCCCCTATATTTTGCATGTGATTTTTCTGTAGTCTAAAATTTTTGAAGACAAAATGATAGAAGTAAGACACTGGGGGAATAAATGGAAAAAAATATCACTGTACATACAAGATAACAGATCTTACAGAGATGTAAGACATAATGTCAAAAAAATTTTAATCTTTTCCATTAATTTTTATTATTCCAAATTTTCATTTGTCTTTATTTTTAAATTTTTAAATTTTATTTCTTATTTTTAAACGTATCATTATTTCATCTTCTTATTAATTATATTTGGTTATTTTGTTGATTTCAATTTTGAGGAAGTTTTTGATCACAGAAGGGTAATGACTATGACAGGGGAGGATCATTGGTGTGGGGTGTCAGTGATGGGAGATACATGGGATTACATATAAGGTATATAAATGTGTTCAAGTGTTCATGAGGCATTGTCACAGAGGGTGGAGATTCACACAACAAACAAAAGAATATCAAATTCCCATCCTGGGGAGCTCTGCCACATTCTGTAATGAGACAGCAAGTATCTGCAGAGTTCAGAGGCAATGACTAGTAAAGGAGGATGGTCCATTGATGGGTCTTTGATATTGATGAACCTTTACTTTCGAAATAGAAACTTAGCCTAGTGCTATAGGGTGCATAAGAGTTATCTCCTGAGAGCCTCCTTATTTCCCATTTTTGTTTTTTTTATATATATAATATTTTCTCTTTATTGCACACTTCAACAACCTATTCACTGATGAGGGATGATTGTGTGGGAGGTTGTGGGAGGTGTGGGAGGTGGGACTTTTTTGTGTAACACTTATGTAATCTAAGTATCTTTTTAAAAAAATTTAAAAAGAAAGAATGATTTTGTATATTGAAATTTAAAAGGAACACAGTTGGATTTTAAATGTATGATTTCAATAATTTGTTTTGTTATAATAATAAAATGTTTTTTCCAGTAAAAAAATAATCCCATTTTTAAAAAAATAATTATGATCATCTTAGACAAAACGCATGACATAGTTGAAAATCACAGACAAAATTTTCCAACAAATATCCTCAATAATTCTTATCTCATTAATTTAATAATTTAAAAATATTTCAATCAGTAGATATCTAGAAATAAAACAATCTCTAAAACACATTACTTGGGGGAAGTTACTGGATACAGTATATATTGCTTGACATTTTGTTTACATTTTTACTCCTTGAATATCTATTAGTCTTCTCTTATTATTATATATTACAATATATAAGGGATAATAATTTGCTGAGAAATAATGACTCAAGTAAAAATATGATGCATTGTTTGATTGATTCCTGTATTAATTAAATTACATTTGATCTTCATGTTCTTGAAAATGGTAGCAATGACTTTAATATATTGTCTTGAAATTCTATAAGTAGATATTATTTGTAGACATCAGTATTTATTATTTAATAACACCAAGTGATGAAGATGAAATATTTTGAGTCTTCTGTATTGTGTAAAGACTGCTGTTTTCCCATAAATGTTTCAATAAGCAGTGACATAAAGACATTGTGTTCTTTATATTTAAAAAATATATGGATTATTGATGATGGATGAGTTAATGGATGTTGAATTCACATCTAATTCCTTTTTAGTTTTCAGTTTCATAACTGCTATTGTTAGTGGTAAATATTTAGCATATATTTTGCATCTCCCACAGAAAAAAATCTCTAGGTTCATATCCTAAATACTTACTGAACACAAAGTACACCAAATATTGTCCTGGATTTGCTTAAACTATCTATTTTCCTTAATGACTTGAAACCCCAAAACATACTTGTCAAATGAAGTGTTGATATTGCACTTTCAAATTTTCACTGCCAATGGAATACTTGCTGTATTCCCACAAGCCAGATTGTTGTTTCCTGGCCCCGTTTTTATCATGACCAGTGTTTTTATCTGTAACATAGAGAATCTATGCAAACTGCTATATGGCAGTAAAGTATCTGTTTCAGACTAATACCTGTAGCAAAATTATTTTGCTCCACTCTGTCATCTTTATTCCAGGACCCACAAAAATTGTTCAGTGTGTAGTTTTTGTTCTTGTTTTATATGAAACTGATTGACAATTTATTGATAGCATATGGATTGACTTGGTTAAAATGGCTAGCTCAATATTTTTAAGTAGCTCTATCCTCACCTATGCCGTTTCATTGAGATCTTAAACATCATTAATACAATGTCTAATTAGACTATTACTATCATATTGTGGAAATGTTCTGGACTTTCATAGTTTTTAAATTTCCTAGTGGCTAAAATAAATACCACACAATTAGTTGTCATAAACAATGGTTATTTATAGGCTCACAGTTTCTTAGCCAGAAGAAGTCCAAAATTGTGGCATCAGCAAGGAGGTGTTTTCCCCAGAAGGACTGGCTTACTGAGTTTGACTGCAGTCACTCCATGGCCCTTAGCTTTTTGGTTACATAGCTCTGTACATGGCAGCCTGTCCTGATTTCTCTCTCCATCTGAATTTCACTGTGCCTATAAAGTACTCTAGTTATGAGGAATAAAGCCCTAACCTGATTTAGTTGGGCCACAGCAGAAGAACTTTCAAGAAGTAACATTTTGAAGAGAATTTATTTAAAATGGGTCCACAACCACCCAGAATGGAGACCAAGACCAAGAACATGTTCAAACAGTGGTAAACAACTCAATTTACCACATACAGTTTGAACTCTGAATGAATATTTTTTTATTATGTCATTGTCATTCACTAATAACTTTTTGGTTCCTACCTTGAACTTCCACATGCAAGTTTTGCTGAGTTGAAGTGCCCTGACCTTCAGGGAAATATATGTTTTGTATTCCAAGTTTGTCATTCACTTGTTTTGTAGCACTGGGGATACACTCAAACATCTTTTAAACTAAATTTCCTTATCAATAAAATATATAGGAACACTTACTTTATGAAATTAAACTTGTAAAATATCTCAGTCAGAGGTACTCAGAATGGTAACTTTGTTGGAAAATGTATAAATATGAATTACAAATCACTGACAATATGATTAAGCAAATGTCCTTTAATCATATAATTTTATTCCATCTTAAAAATACAGAGTGCTACAGTATTAAAAACCAAGCAAATGAAAAAGTAAAGGAAAACCCATTGCTTGTTATTGATTATTACTTTTTGTTATGTTCCGAGTAATATGATAATATAAAATCAATATAAAAAGTATGGAAAGATTATTTAAAAATTGAGACCATTTTCTTACCTGCAGACTAGCAGGAGCAAGGGGGTTGTATTTCTTAATAATGTTTAACTGGGATGAATAGAATAATGCATGCGTCCTCTCATTCCTCCAAATGTAAATGTAAATTATATTTTGCCTTTTCTATAACAGCATGGAACATGTTTTGTCAACCTGAAGAATTGGAAGACATGTTCTCTTCATTAGTATATTTCTTCATTAATGTATTTAAATTCCATCTAATTTTAATTTATTTATAATTAACTCAAAATTTCCAAATATTTTGAGTGACTTATATGCAGCAAAGGTCTGGAAGCTGTGGGAAAAATAATGAACACCTTTGCATACTTTTTCATGGTATACTATGACAAAATGCTAGAATTATATCTGAAATACACGGGAGTAAAACATTTGTAAAATTATTTGAAAAGCAGTGCCATGCATAAATAATAATTTCCATTTGGTAGATAAACACAATCCCCATCACTATATTTATTTAAATATAAGCACATTCCCTATCACTAAATTTATTTAACTACAAAGCCATAAAATTTTGGTCAAGGTCTTTTTCCAAATGTATTGCTAGTTAGTGTTTGGTGGTAATCTCATGTTGACAGAGAGGCTCATTCCTGGGAGTCATGTCCCAAATTTGGGGCAAGGTAGTGAGTTTATCTGCTGAGCTTAGAGAGAGGCCACATTTGAGTAATGACATTTTCATAATTTTAGGCATTAGGTCTTCACTTTTACAAGAAAAAGTTCATAAGTATAAGCATTAATATCTCTTAACCTAATAATACAGTACTAGACTCATTTATAATCCTCAACTCATGATTCTTCTACTCTTTTTATTTGAACATACAATTAGCACTATAACCATTAAATATATGTTCCAGAGGCATAAATCTTCAGTCTTTTCATATAATGGTTGAGCCCTGAATCTCAGCAGAGTTGCAGCCAACATCTATTCTACAGTCCATCACACTCACCCGGGACAACAAACAAAATGATGGTGATGGACAACTTACATACCCCAAAATGAAGATTTTCTACAATTGCAAGCAAAACAGCTCCTTCCATCTGCTCCAGAAGATCTCAGCTCCCTCCCAATTTGGAGCAGAGTGAGTCACATCATCCCAAAAGTTTCAAAATTGAGGAATGCACATAACATATGAGGGGAAGCAACTACAGACCAAAGTACACTTATTAGTATTGTGGTAACAAACAAACTTGCAATATTGGTATAAAGATAGTGGTTACCAGAAGTTATGAAGGGTAGGAGAAGGAAGAATAGATGGAACATAGGCCTTTTTTAGGGCACAGAGACTGTTCTGCATGATCCTGCAATGGCAGATAAAGGCCATTAGACATTTTGCCAAAACCTATAAAACTATACAGTGCAAAGTATGAATCATAATATATACTATACAACTTGGCTTGTAGTAATGCTTCAATATTGGATCATCAATTGTAACAAATTTACCACAATACTGTAAAATGTTATTAACAAAGGAAGATGTGCAAGGGGGAGGAGATGTGTTATATGTGAATCCTCTATACTTTTTTTTTAGGTACTGGGGCTGGGCACTGAAACTGGGACCTTGTATGTGGGAATCCAGCACCCAATCACTGGTCACATCAGTTTCCTTGAGTTGGTTTCACTCATTTGATTGCTTATTGTTTGTTTGTTTGTTTTATTTTTATGAGGCACCAGAAACCAATCCCAGTACATCCCATGTGGGAAGCAGGTGCCCAACTGCTTTAGTCACATCCACTCCCCTCCCCTATACTTTTTTTTCAACGCCTCTCCCACTAGATCACCAATTCCTGGGTATAATCTAACTCCATCATTTTGGCAATCTGTGATATCAATCAGGTGAAATTAAACACAAAGTAAGCATTTTTTTCTCTACAGTACAGAATAGAACAGACACAGTACAACTTTTTCCATTAATCAAAATAGCTGAAATTAACAAATACTATATATTTCATTTTATTTTATTCAGAACAAGTTTTGCATTAGACATCCAAATAATCCAAACTGTTGCTACTCACAGCCTGGAAATTCATAGCAAACCTAATACCATCAAGGGATGTAACTACCAACAAGTAATTGCGTGGTTCTCTTTTCAGGACTTTGTAATGTGTTTTCTCAATTGATATTATTTGGCAACTTCTAAAATTTTCCAACAAACCAAAAAGGGTTACAACTATGAATTTCAGGTTTATTCCCAAGAATCCCACAGAAAAACTGAAATCTCAGAACCCTATTGAAATCAAAAGAATAATTTCAACCGTCATTTTTTCCACATTTCAGATCAAATACATTGTCTCAAAAAGCTATATAATAATGGCTTTTTGTTTTTTTTTTAAAAAATCAGTTTTATTGATACATATTAATAAAGCCTACAATTCATCCAAAGTATTCAATCAATGGTATTTGGTATAATCACAAACTTCTGTGTTCATCATTCCAATCATTATTAGAGCATATATTAGTCAAAAGAGTGCTGATGCAAATACAAGAAATCTGTTTGCTTTTATAGTGTATTTTTTTGGGGTAGAGCTTACAGTCATAAGGCCATAAAGAATAAGTTACTTCCCTCACCAAAATCTGTTACCACATGTTGGAGGAAGGTTCCTGGTGGTCTCTGTGAGGGTTAAGGCTTCCTCTTCCTTTTAAGGCTCCATGGTCCCAGCTTCTGATCTCAGCTGTAGGCTAGAATAAGACTCATCTCTCTTCCAAGGGAGCATCACTTTCCAGGCTCAATTGCTCTGCTCTCTTCACAAGGCCAGCTGAAATCTATCAGGCTAAAGGCTCTGCTGTCTCTTGGGGGTCCAGCATCAAAAAGCTAAGCTGTCTCCTCTGCCATGTTATTGTCTGTGTGAGTCTCTGCCCACCAGGAGGGCAGGGATTCAACATCCTACTGACATGGCTGAATCAAAGACCTAATCTTAATTTAATCAAGTAAAATGGAACCTCCAAATTTAATACAATCAAAGGCTATCATGCCCAGAGGAACAGACCAGTTTACAAACACAATCAATATTTCTTTTTGGAATTCATCAATAACATCAAACTGTCACAGAACATTTTCATTATTTCTATAATAAAAATAAACAAAAAGCAGACAAACAATCAAAGAAGAAAATTCTTTACTGATTAATCTCTGTTTCCCTGCTGTAACTAGCTGTTCTTTCTGGCTATTCTTGCACAATTGTTTATTTGTTTATTAAGCAGTTTTATTGAGATATATCCACATACCATATGATCTATCAAAAATGTATAATCAACGGCTTTTAGAATAATCACAATATTGCACATTCATAATCTCAAAAATTTTAGAACAATTTCATTACTCCAAAAAGAAAGACTCTACACCCCTTAGCATTTCTTCCTCAGACCTACATAACCATTAATCTAATTTATCTTTATAAATTGATTTATATTTACATTTTATATACATGGGATCAGACAATATGTAGTATTCTCTATCTGGTCTCCTTCATTTAGTATAACGTTGTTGTGGTGGTTTTTGCCTGATATTAACATTTTGTAGTATTAATTGACATTTGTTCAGCTTCAAAGATAAATGGTCTTATATATGCAATTCTACCCATATTCATATTTCACATAATATATTTATATTTCACATAATATTTTTAGTTCATAGTAGGGCAATCATACAGTATTTCTCATTTTGTGTCAGGCTTGCTTCAATCAACATAATGTCCTTGAGATTCATTCATGTTGTCATATGTTTCACAACTTCATCTCTTCTTACCACTACATAATATTCCATCATGTGTATACTCCACAATTTGTGTATCCATTCATTGATGGACACTTGCATAGTTTCCAACTTTTTGTCATTGTGAATAATGCTGTTATGAACATTAGTGTGCAGATATCTATTCATGATGTCACTGCTCTCAGTTCTTCTGGGTATATACATAGCAATGGTATCTCTGGGTCCCATGGCAAGTCCATATTCAACTTTCTTAGGAAATGACAAACAGTCTTCCACAGTGGCTATACAATTCTACATTCCAAAAAACAGTGAATAAACATTCCTAACTCTCCATATCCTCTCCAACATTTAGGGTTTTCTGACTTTTTAATAGTGGTTAGTCTAATACATGTGAAATGACAGCTTATTGTAGTTTTGATTTGCATTTACCTATTCCCTAGTGATGTTCAACATTTTTTTCATGTGTTATTTGCCATTTGTATTTCTTATTTGGACTGTTATCTTTTCAAGTCTTTCACCCATTTTTTAATCATATAGTTTGTCTTTTTATTGTTGAGTTGTATGATTTCCTTATATATCATGATATTAAATGCTTATCAGATATGTGATTACCAAATATTCTCTCTCATTTAGTCAGCTGCCTTTTCACCCTTTTGACAAAATCCTTTGAGGTGCAAAAGTGTTGAATATTAAGGAGGCCCCATTTATCTATTTTTTCATTTGTTACTCTTGTTTCAAGTGTAAGAGTTAAGAAACTACTGCCTGCAACAAGATCTTGATGATGTTTTCCTACATTTTCTTCTAGGACTTTTATGGTTGTTGTTTTTACATTTAGGTCCTAGTTCCATTTTGAGTTAATTTCTGTATAAGATGTGAGATAGGGGTCTTCTTTTCAATAATGCCTATCCAGTTCTCTCAGCACCATTTCTTGTGTAGACTGTTCTGGCCCAGCTGGGTGGGATTAACTGCCTTGTGAAAAATCACTTGACTGTAGATAAGAGTGTCAATTTCTGAGTTCTCAATTCAGTTCCATTGTCAATTTGTCTGTCCTTATGCCAGTACCATGCTGTTTTTACCAGTGTAAGTAAGTAAAATACTTTAGAGTCAGGAAGTGGGAGTCCTTCAACTTCAGTTTTTTGTTTTGTTTTATTTTGTTTTGTTTTGTTTTTACATTTTTGGCTATTAGTGGTCCCTTACCCTTCCAAATAAATTTTATTATTGGTTTTTCAATTTCTGCAATAAAAGACCATTGGGATTTTTATTGGGATTGTGTTGGGTAGAAAGCAGTTTGGGTAGACTTGACTTTTTAATGATATTTAGTCTACCAGTCCATGAACATGGAATGTCATTACATTAATGTAAGTCTTTTCTGGTTTCCTTAGCAATGTTTTGTAGTTATCTGAATACAGGTTCTTTATGTCCTCTGTTAATTTTATTCCTAAATACTTGATTGATTTAATTGCTAGTATAAATGGATTTTTTTCCCCTGATTTCTTCCTCAGGTTGTACATCAGTAGTGTATAGAAATGGTATTGATTTTTGGGTATTATTCCTATATCCCACCACTTTACTGAACTTGTCTATTCATTCTAGTTGATATTTGAGGATTGTTCAGGAGTTTCTAGATTGAGGATTATTTCATCAGTAAATAGGGAACGTTTTATTACTTTCTTTTCTGTTTGGGTGCCTTTTATTTCTTTGTCTAGCCTAATTGTTCTAGCTAGAAATTCTAGGACAATATTGAATAACAATGGTGATAGTGGGCATCCTTGTCTTGTTCCGGATGTCAGCAGGAAAGATTTTTGTCTTTCACCATTGAGTACAATGCTAGCTGTAGGTTTTTTAAAATATGCACTTTACCATATTAAGAAAGCTATCTATTATTTATATATTTTGGAGTATTTTTATCAAGAAAGGATGCTGTATTTTGTCAAATGACTTTTCTGCATTAATCGAGAGGATCATGTGCTTTTTCTTCTTCAATTTATCAATGTGGTTTATTACACAATTGATTTTCTTATGTTCAACAATCCTTGTACACCTGGGATAAACCCACTTGATCATGATGTATAATTCTTTTAATGTGCTTTTGGATTTAATTAGCAAGTATTTTTTTGAGGATTTTTCCAACTATATTCATTACAGATATTATTCTGTAATATTTCCTTTTGGTAGTATCTTTATCTGGTTTTGGTATTATGGTGATGCTGGTTTCATAGAATTAGTTTGGTAGCATTCTTTCCTTTTCAGTTTTTTGGAAAAGCTTGAGCAAGGTTGGTATTAGATAATCTTTGAATGAATGGTAGACTTTAACTGTGAAGCCATCTGGTCCAGGGCTTTTCATCTTTCAGAGATTTTTGATGAACATTTCAATCTCTTCACTTGTGAATGGATTGTTGAGGTCTTCTATTTCTTCTAGGGTCAGTGTAAGTGGTTCTTATGTCTCTAGGAATTTGTCTATGTCATCTACATTTTCTAGTTTTTGGCATATAATTGTTCATAGTATCTTATGATCTCTCTTATTTCTACAGGGTCAGTGGTAATGTCCCCCTTCTCCTTTCTGATTTTATATATTTGTATCTTCTCTTTCTTTTTTCTTTGTCAATCTGGCTAAGGTTTGTCAGTCTTTTCAAAGTACCAACTTTTGGCTTTGTTGATTGTCTCGACTGTTTTTTGGGTCTCAATTTCATTTATTTCTGCTCTGAAATTTACTATTTCTTTCCTTTGGCTTGGTTTTGCATTAATATATTTTTCCTTTTCTAGTTCTTCCAGGTGTGCAGATAGATCTTCAATTTCAGCTATTTCTTCTTTTTTAATGTAAGTATTGAGGGCTATAAGTTTCCCTCTCAGTTCTGCCTTTGTCATGTCCCATAGGTTTTGGTATGTTGTGTTTTCATTTTCATTCATCTCAAGATATTTGCTGAATTCTGTTGCTATTTCTTCTTTCACTCACTGATTACTTAATAGTGTGCTATTTAATCTCCATATATTTATGAATTTCTTTTTCCATCCATTATTGATTTCTAGCTTCACACCATTATGATCAGAAAAAGTGTTCTGTATAATTTCAATATTTTTATATTTATTGAGACTTGCCTTCTGAACCAACATATGGCATATGTTAGAGAAGGATCCATGAGTACTTGAAAAATATATATACACTGCTGTTTCGGGATCCAATGCTCTATAGATGTCTGTTATGTCTAGTTCATTTATCATATTATTCAAGCTCTCTGTTTCTTTATCCTCTGTCCAGATGTTTTATACAATACTGAGAGTTGTATATTGAACTCTCCAACTATTATTGTAGAGATATCTATTTCTCCCTCCAGTTGTGCCAGTGTGTGTCTCATATATTTTGGGGTGCTCAAGTTAGGTGCATAAATATTTAGTAGAGTTATTTCTTCTTGTTGAATTGTCACTTTTATTAATATACATTGATCTTCTTCATCCATTATAAAAGTTTTTCATTTAAAATATATTTGTCAGATATTAGTATTGTGACTCCAGCTCTTTATTGGTTACTGTTAGTGTGGAATAACTTTTTCCAAACTTTCACTTTTAACCTATTTGTCTCCTTACATCTGAGGTAAGTCTCTGGTAGGCAACTTATAGATGGCTCATATTTTTCACCCATTCTCTCAGTCTATGTCTTTTTATTGGAGAGTTCAAGCCATTAACATTTAATGTTATTACTGTAAAGCATTACTAACATCACCAATTTTGACCTTTGTCTTTCTGTTGTCATATGATACTATTGTCTATCTTTTACCCTTCAATTTTACCCTTTCTAATAATCTTCATTTCAACATTCTTCTCCAAGTCTCTCACCCTTGTTTAGTCCTTTCAGGTAACAGCAATCCATTTAATAGCTCTTGTAAATCTTGTCTTTTGGTAAAATATTATATCAGTTTTTGTTTGCCTGTGAAGACTTTGAACTGCCCTTCATTTTTTAAAATTTATTTTTTATTATTAAAGAAGCTTTAGATTACATAAATGTTACATTAAATTATATGGGATTCTCACATGCCCCACATCCTTCATCTCCCAAACTTTCCCACATTAACAACAACTTTCATTAGCGTGGTATATTTGCTATGATAGATGAACACATATTGTGACATTGCTACTAGCCATGGACTATAGTTTACATTATAGTTTAAACTCTGTCCCACACAATTTTGTAGGTTATGACAAAATATGCAATGGCCTGTATCTATTATTGCAATATCATGCAAGAAAACTCCAATGTCCAAAAAAATGCCCCCATATTGCCCCATTCTTCCCTCACCCATACCTCAGAACCTCTGGTGTCCACTACCTTTATATGAATTATTAGGTTTCTTCCATTGGTAGTATAATAATGAGTCTTTAGTAGAATAATAATAAGTCTACTTTAGTCCATTGTTCATTCCCCAATCTAGAGTGGGCATCCCCTTCATTTTTTAAAATTATTTTTTTTTATTTGTAAAGATGCTTTAGATTACATAAATATCACATAAAAAATATACAATGGATTGAATCCATAATGGCAATGTCATGCAGGACAAATTCAATGTCCCAAAAATGCCCCCATATTAAACCTATTTTTCCTTCTCCCATCCCTTCATTTTTGAAGGACAACTTTACTGGATACAGAATTCTTGCTGGTATTTTTTCTCTTTCAATACCTTAAATACATTATACCACTTTCTTCTCTCCTCCATGGTTTCTGATGAGAGGTCGGCACTTAATCTTACTGAGTTTCCCTTGAATGTGATGCTTTGCTTTTCTCTTCCTGCTTTCAGAATCTTCTCTTTGTCTGTGATATTCATTATTCTGTAGTAGGTTTCTCAGGGTAGGTCTAATCAGATTTAGTCTGTGTGTGTTGTGTTGTCCAACTTTGATATTGATATTTATGTCATTCATAAGGGTAGGGAAGTTTTCAGTCATTATTTCCTCAAATATTCTTTCTGCCCCTTTTCCATTTTCTTCTCCTTCCAGGACACCAATAATGAGCATGTTTTTGCATTTCACATTGTCATTCAATTCCCAGAGACCTTTTCCATTTTTTCCATTCTCCTTTCTGTTCTCCTGTCTTTTCCAGGTCAGATGTTCTGTCTTTGAAATCACTAATTCTGTCTTTAAGCAATTCAGATCTGCTCTTATATGCCTCTAATGTATTTTTAATTTCATCCATCATGTCATTCATTCCCATAAGTTCTGTTCCTTTTTTTTGCAGACTTTACATTGTTCTTTCTGTTCCCCCAGTGTCTTCTTAATATCCTTTATCTCTTTAGTTATATTTTCTTTCAATTCTTAAAACTGATTTAAGAGAATTGTGTGATTATCATTGATTAATTGTCTTATATCCTGCATCTCCTCAGGATATTTGGTTAGTTTTTTTGGCTGGGCCATCTCTTCCTGTTTCCTAGTATGGCTTGTATCTTTTTTCTGAGGTCTAGGCATCTGAATATGTTAGGGAATATACTCTGATTGCAAATTTCTCTCTCTTGCCTATTATTTTTTAACAGCTCTTCCTTGATCATTGGTTTAACTTATCCAAATCTTTAAAATTGTCCCACTTATCAATATCATGCCAGTGACTCACTAATGGGGTGTAGATTTTCAAGGGTGGGGCAAAGATATCCTTAAAATTAGTTTTTGTCCATGCAATTTTCAGACTTGCCTGCATATGGCACTCATTGGAGAGCCTTTCCACAGAGGTGTATCTCTCTAAGTTTTCCTTTGCTTTGGTCTGGCAAGAGCTGAAATTCAAAGCAGTCTCCACTGGCCAAATCCACTGGAGAAAAGCCCCCTGACTCCCCTTCCTTTTTCCATTGTAACAGTTGACAGGGAAGAAGACATCTGCTCCCCTCTCAGTCAGCTGCAATGAGCCAAGGGTCTTATCCCAGCTTAATATCACAGGGATAGGGAAGGGGAGTCCTTCCCAGCAGCTGGGAGGTTTAGTAACTCTCAGTTTGTTGTTTTAGATTCTTCATCTCTCTGTCTCTCACCATCCTGGGAGTTGTGAAGCACCGTCTTGTCTGCTGACCCCCAAAGCAGATGCCTCTGGCAGCTTTTGACTTTCTCCATTGTTTTTGTGAGAGAATTGAGACTTGTCTGCCTAATCAGTCACCATCTTCCCACAATCCCTCCCCTATACTTTTGATACAAATTTTTGTAATCTAAAACTTCTCTAAAAATAAAGTTTATCTTGCTTCATTCAATATAATGTCCTCCAGGTTCATCCATATTGTTGTGTTTCATGACTTCATTTCTCCTTACTGAAAACCAGACGCAAAAGGACAAATACTGTATGATTGTCTTATGAAGAACTAAATATATTGTGTAATCTCAGGGAATTAAAAATTAGAATATAGGTCACCAGTAAATTGAATGAGCATAGAGATTGGAAAGCTGTGCAGAATTGGGTAAAAGATGTTTGTAACTTGTTGGAAATGAATGGAAATATTGAGAGTATATCATGTTGTTTTTGGCTAAGAGAGGTATTATATGGGTATGACAGTGGTTGTAAGGGAAAGTCTAAGGATATGTATATTCTTAGAAGGAAAGCTAAACACTGTAAAATGGGACTGTATAACATAGAAAACCTCAAGTAAAATATGAATATGGGTGTTAGTACATATGTGACAGTTTTTTTTTAAATAAAATATAAATACAAATAAACTAGGAAATATGCAGCTATGTACAGCAGGGAAAGCATAAGGAGACTGAGAAGTTATGAATTTTATTTGTTTGGTTTTCAGTTTTTAGTATTATTATTATTGTAATAATGAAAATGTTTTAAAAATGATTGAAGTGATGAATGTACAACTATGTGATTGTGCTGAATTCCATTGCTTGTACACTTTGGATGGATTTTTGCTTTATTAATATGTAGCAATACAATCGATTTGTAAAAAAAATGAAAAATAAAGTTTATAAAACAGAAAAAATTGAAAAAGAGATTGGAATGGAAGGAGTACAACTTTCTCCATTTACAGATTATATTATTATTTATACAGAAATGCCAAAAGAATGTATGCAAATGAATACTAATAGTGCAAATCAAAATATTCAGGCAAGTTGAAAGTTACAAGATTAACTTGCAAAAATCAGTTGTGTTTTATACAACAGCAAAGAATATTTTGAAATGAAAATTTAAAATAATCCCTCACAAAATAGCCCCTAAGAGACTAAAATATCTACAAATAAATTTCACTGAAGAGGTGAAGGAATTTACACTGAATTACTACAAAAGACTGCTGAAAGAAATTAAAGAGGACAAAAATAAATGGCAAGACATAGTGTGTTCAGGGATAGGAACTATCCCTGATATTGACTCTTATTAAGATATCAATATCTAAAACAATCTACAGATTCAGTGCAATACCTATCAAAATCCTAGCATCCTTTTTTGCAAAATGTAAAATCATTCCTCAAATTCATGTGTAATTTCTTGTGGCTCTGAATAGACAAATAAATTGTGCAAATGATGACCAATGTTAAAGTTTTCTAAATTACTGATTTCAAAACTTACAGCAAAGACAGAGTAATTAAAACAATTTCATACTGGTATAAATAGACATAGACCATGGAATATAATTAAGAGTTCAGAAATAAATATGTCTATAGCCAGCTGATTTTTACAAGTAGTATAATTTGAAAAGAATGGTCTTTTAAAGAAAAACATTTTAGAGAAACTGGATTCCATCCAAATTTAATGAATTTGGACTTTTATCACCATATACAAAATTATCTCCAAATGGACCAAGGACCAAACATAAGAGCTGAAACCTTAAAACTCTTAATAAAAAATATAGGGGAACTTCATAACTTTGGAATTGGTCATGATTTCATAAATATTACACTGAAAATATGAGAGACAAAAGAAAAATAAAATGTCCATTAAAATTTCAACTTTTGTTCATTACATGTTTCACTCTCTTCTGTGCAATTATCTTCTACTGACAAGCAACTTTTTAAAACAAATTTTACATTAGGAAGATGGAAATAACATATCTTCATTAAGAATGCTGGAGAAGTCAGGAAAGTGGCAGCGGCGGCGGTTGCTCCGGCCCGGCGGGTTGGTGTGGCCAGTCAGCTGGAGCTCCGCAGCGTCTGGCCGCGCCTAGTCCTGTCAAGTGGAGGCGCAGTGGTAGGTTCCTTGCGGTTAGCGCGAGCTGACAGAGGGCAGCGGCCGAGGCCAGGGTGGCCCGTGGAACCGCAGACCCCCGGCGCAGCGCCCCCTGGCTCCCGGCCCTGCCGGCCTCCTCCCTCGGCGCTGAGGCCATGGAGGTCAGATCCAAGAGGAAGCAGGAGTAGCACCTGAAGATGCTGCGGGACATGACCCGCCTCCCGCACAACCTAAAGTGCTTCGTCTGCGAACAGCGCGGCTCCACCTACGTGAATAAGTCCATGGGATTCTTGGTCTTCACCTCCTGCTCAGGCAGCCTGCGTGTTTTAAATCCACCACGCAGGGTGAAATCTGTCTCCATGACAACAGTCACACAACAGGAAATCGAATTCCTGCAAAAACATGGAAATGAGGTCTGGAAACAGATTTGGTTAGGATTATTTGACGACAGATCTTCAGCCATTCCAGACTTCAAGGATCCACAAAAAGTGAAAGAGTTTCTACAAGAAAAATATGGGGGCGAGGAAGATGTTGTGTTCCACCAGAAAAAGCCAAAGTGGTAGCATCATTTCATGCATCTATTTCAGGGTCTTCTGCCAGTAGCACAAGCAGCACACCTGAGGTCAAACCACTGAAATCTCTTTTAGGAGATTCAGCACCAGCACTGCATTTAAATAAGGGCACACCTAGTTAGTCTCCTGTTGTAGGTAGCTCTCAAGTGCAGCAACTGGAAACGAAGACCTTTTGAGCGATCTTGGCTCAGACAACTTTGCTGCTCCAGCTCCTCAGTCAACAGCAAAAGCCAATTTTGTTTATTTTGCACATTTCAACAGTCATGCAGCTCAGAATTCTACAAATGCAGTTCTGCAAATTTTGATGCATTTGGACAGTCTAGTGGTTCGAGTAATTTTGGAGGTTTCCCCACGGCAAGTCACTCTCCTTTTTAGTCCCAAACTACAGATGGAAGCGCTGGATCAGTAAATGCTGATTTTGCTCATTTCGATAACTTCCCCAAATCCTCCAGTGCTGATTTTGGAAGCTTCAGTACTTCCCAGAGTCATCAAACAGCATCAGCTGTTAGTAAAATTTCAGCGAATAAAGCTGGTCTACAGACAGCAGACAAATAATCAGCACTTGCTAATTGAGACAATATCTTCAGTGCTGGGCAAGGTGGTGATAAGGGAAGTGGCTTCGGGACCACAGGTAAAGCTCCCGCTACTTCCCTGGTTTCAGTTCCCAGTCAGTCAAGTGCATCTTCAGATAATTATGCAGCCCTGGCAGAACTAGATAGTGTTTTCAGCTCTGCAGCTACATCCAGCTACAAGCATATATTTTCTTTTTTATTTATTTATTTATTTATTTATTTACTTATTTTTTATTTGTAAAATGATATATAAATACATATACATATATGTGCATTTGTTTACATAAATGTTATTTGTTATATATATATATACACATTTTTTTAAAGGTGCCTATATTACCTAAATATTACTCAGAAATTACAGGGATTGGATGGGGGATTCATGGGAGTAAGTCCATCTGAATATACATGAAAGATATATGAAATTG